>CAUYQU010047431.1:0-49752 GCA_963574635.1 Cheracebus regulus | reverse complement strand
GGAACGGGGGGTGGGGGGGCCGCGGCGGCGGCGGCGGCGACCCCGCTCGGCGCATTGTTTTTCTTCCCAGCGGCGGCGGCGGCGGGCCGCGGGTGGGGAGCGGAGCCCGGCGCCCCCTCGTCGTCGGGCCGCGAGCGAATTCATTAAGTGGGGCGCGGGGGGGGAGCGAGGCGGCGGCGGCGGCGGCACCATGTTCCCGGGAACTGCCTGAGCCGCCCTGCCGGGCGCCGTCGCTGCCAGCCGGGCCCGGAGGGGCAGCCAGGCCGCCGGGGCGCCCCCGCCGCGGAGTGTCGCGCTCGGGAGGCGGGCAGGGGATGAGGGGGCCGCGGCCGGCGGCGGCGGCGGCGGCGGCGGCGGCCGGGGGCGGGCGGTGAGCGCTGCGGGGCGCTGTTGCTGTGGCTGAGATTTGGCCGCCGCCTCCCCCACCCGGCCTGCGCCCTCCCTCTCCCTCGGCGCCCGCCCGCCCGCTCGCGGCCGGCGCTCGCTCCTCTCCCTCGTAGCCTGCCGGGCCCCCGACCCCTGCCCGGGCCCTCGCCGGCTCGGCCGCCCGCTCCCGGGGCTGTTTTCGCGAGCAGGTGAAAATGGCCGAGAACTTGCTGGACGGACCTCCCAACCCCAAACGAGCCAAACTCAGCTCGCCCGGCTTCTCGGCGAATGACAGCACAGGTGAGGAGGGGGTCCGGGGCAGCGGGATCCCGGGGCGCGCTGTCACCCCCACCCGAAAGAGAGTGCCCAGGGATCGTGGTCACGGAGACCGACCGAGCCAGGAGCCCGGAGCAGGCCCCGCAGCAGGTTCCCCTCGCGCCGCGCCGGAGGGTGGAAGTTCGTCCCAGGACTGTCACTGGGCCCGAGTGGGGCAGCACATGCCCGATGCACTCGGCCTCCCCGCACCCGATCAGTCCTCCTCGCGGGGACGCGAGTGGCACTCCAGGAGGGAAGAAGTAAAGTGCAGCGTGTGGGTTTGTTTGGCAATGCCCTACGCACCCTTCCGTGGCCTTGTCCACACGCGTGGCTCTCCAGAGGAATGACAGCGGAGGGTACATTTGATGCTTAGAGAACGCAAGATCGCGGCCAAAGGTAGCGCGATGTGTTTTCTGGATTGGCGACACATTGACCAGGGCTGCAGTCAGAGGACACTCAGAGCAGCCGCCAGCTTTCGAGTTAAGACTGAAGTTAGGAATGAGTGAGTTCCTTGGAAGGAAGCTTAGTGCTTATTTTCAAAACTCTTTTTTTTTGTTTGTTCAACTAGTCATTTTGTGTTTCATTTCAATGTATAACTTCAAAAGAAAGTTAAACGGCATATTTTAAATTCATTTAGGCTGTAGTCACCATTTGAGTTTGTGTTGCTTTCACCGTGTAGATATACAAAAAATTAAGGAGTGTAGGAATTCCAATTTTTCTAAAAAATGTACCAGGATACGGAATAAATCATCTTGTTTGTTTCCTCTCATAAAACAGCTTCCCTGGAAAGTTTCTTAAGTAATCATAGCTGTTTAAGAGTAGTATTTTAGTTTTCTATTCATTCAGTAATTCTGGGTCCTACTGCGCTGGTTCATGGTAACATGAACTAGTTGTATTTCTTCTTTCAGAGCTCTCTCCTTTGCGGCAAAAACTTGTGTGCCGCTGCGAACAATTCTGTCTCCAGCGCAGCTTGCACTTCTCCAGTAGTCTTGCAGTGGCAGCGTCTGAAAGTCAGTTTCTAATGAATGAGCCCAAATTGAATTACATTGCTGCCTTCAGATTTCCACAGCTGTTCAACTTGTGGAAATATTTCTGTGACCGACCACTAGCATATTCAGAAATCTGCTTCTGCTGTTGAAACAAAACTTGAATTTTGTGTCTTAAGTTTGACTACAATTCCTGGAATCAAGTTTTGATAAGCGACATTTAATATTAATGTAGAAGTGAAAAACTATTTTTAAAAATCACGAGGAGAATCTTATCTATTTAAAATTTCTTAAACAGTAGGGAGAAGTAAATGATGCTCGTGGAATATAAAAATCACTAATAATGCTTTTCTTTTTAGCTGATTAAAAGTTGAGTTTGACATTAATCTTATAAAATAAACTTATTGAAGTGAGAAATATGGAAACAATAGTTTTAAGTGCCTTAACAATAGTTTAAGAGATCTGTACTGTGAAACAGATCTCTGTTGCTTCATTAACTTTGCTGTGTTTGAGTGAAGAATCTTCACTTCTGTGAGAGGTACGTAGGTCATACAACGCAAGTTCATCTTTGAAGCCTGTCTGCTGAAACTGGTAACCTGGATGGCTTTGTACCTTTGCTATTGTTGAATGAATTTGTTATAGATTTTGTCTTAAAAAGGGGGACAATTAGTAACACAACACTTAACAAAAAGCTTTGTCCTGTATACATCCAGCTGTTTCCAAGATGGAGCCCAAAGGATAGGTTTTTTGATAGTTTCCATTATTGAATGGTCAGATGCTTAATAAATAACAAAATTGTTTACTTAGTAAAGAACAAAGTTGATCAGAAAGAATTTCCCACCCTTACCTTTTCCCCCTTCCTTTCCAATTTTGATCCTTATAAGGCTCAGGGGCTCTTTTGTGGAAACAAAAGTCAGTTTGAGATGGCTCCAATTTAGTCCAAAGTAGAAAATCAGCATCATACTTAAGTTGGGTCCTGGGTTACCATTCATCACCATCACACTATTGTGAAAGGGTCTGTTAGTGTGGGGGACTAAGGAATGAATCATTATCAAGCACATTAAATGAGGGGCCAGGCACCATGGCTCATGTGTGTAATCTCAGCACTTTGGGAGGTGGAGGTGGGCGGATCACTTGAGGCCAGGAGTTTGAGACCAGCCTGGCCAACATGACAAAACCCTGTCTCTATTAAAAATACAAAAATTAGCCAGCCAGGCATAGTGGAAGGTGTCTGTAATCCCAGCTACTTGGGAGTCTGAGGCGTCAGAATCACTTGAACCCGGGAGGTGGAGGTTGCAGTGAGCTGAGATCGTGCTGCTGCACTGTCCTTGGGTGACAGAGTGAGCCTGTCTCCAACAACAACAAAAAAAAACGGGATGGCCATGTCTGGTTTAACTATTAGTCTAAGAAACCGAGTAATGAGATGGTTAGAGATCTTAGGGATGTATATTAAACAAATAAATGACTCCAGTCGTTAAAGGACTGGAGGCATTTGGTTAGGTGGGACAGACCAGAGAATAACATTCTTGAGGGACTCAATCTTTTTTTAGTGAGGGGATGTGTCTCCGAGGCTCCCAGGGGAAAATTTGGCCTAGTGAAACAGGCTATGTCCCCAGTGTCTGTGATCAGATTTGAGGGAGGGGACCTCTGGGAGCTGAGGGGTTGAAAGGAGGAAGAGATGTTGGCATCCTGAGAAACAGGAGCTACTGTGAACTCCAGTGCATGTTTGTGGAGACTGGCCTCTGGGGCCACCAGTGTCACTTAGATATGTCTGTTGGGGGTGGCGGTGAGCTGAGAGAAGAATGCCTTCTCCAACATTGGGGCGCTACTCATCCAGGGTGCTGCTCATCAGGGGGCATGGATATTGCAAACAGCACTCCCTAAGGTTGGGCAGCACCTCCGAGTAATAAATATCACTGCCACCGTTAACAGACAGAAGTCGCTGAAGGCTGGGAAGCTTACGCAGAGATGATGCAGAAATAGGGAATGTGCCGCGAAGAAGGGTAGCAAGAGGAAGGAAAAACAATACCTTTCACCCCACTGAAGCAGCAGCCCAGGAGCGGCACAATTTGATGGCCTCAGATGTTAAAGCAGCATTTTATTGTATTATGTTGAAGTCTTAACACTTTCCCACAGATGAGGTCTTCCTTTACTTGGTACCCTTATAAGAAGTGGGGACTTCATGTTATCAGTATATAGTTAGTTGGGTGTTTTGGAAACTTCTCTATTTTAATGTGTCCAAGTTAAAATAGCATATTGTGTCTTTCAACAGCAGAGATTCATGATTTAACAGTATAAGACAAATACCCAGGCAAGCAGTAGACTGGTGGTTTTGTTTTTGGCCAGCTTTATTGCAAATTTGCACACAACAGATTGTTCATAAAGTTTTTTGAAACTGCAGGCCAGGGTGGTGGCTCATGCCTGTAATCCTAGTGCTTAGGGAGATTTAGGAGGATTGCTTGAGGCCCGGAGTGGGAGACCAGCCTGGGCAACATAGTGAGACCCCTTCTCTACAAAAAAATTTAATATTAGATGGGTGTAATAGTATAATCCTGTAATCCCAGCTATTCAGGAGGCTGGGGCAGGAGGATTGCTTGAGCCCTGGAGGTTGAGGCTGCAGTGAGCTATGATGATGCCACTGTACTCTGGCCTGGGTGACAGAGTGAGACCCAGTCTCTGGGCTAAAAAGGAAAATAAAAACTACATTCTGAAAATTGAACATAACTATATTTTATTCTGTGCTGTGTAAGTGGCTCTAAGCAGTTGTGATTACATTTTATGACATGAATCCCTTTAAATGCAATAGAGAAGCTTATTTAAAGAAAGCTGGTGGCGAATATGGTTATCAACCAAATGATCTGTTATGTATGTGTGGTGCTTTCTGTATCAGAGTGCTCTTCTCCACATCACCTTACAGCGTCCTGCGAGGAAGGGAAGATGCTGTTACTGCTCTTTTCTAGGCAAGGAACTAGACTTGAGAGGTGATACAGGGTCAAAACCAGATCCAACCTAGCTTGTTAAAGTCAGTCGTTCTACATATTTATTTTCTAAGTCTCTATCTGTAAACATTGCATGTGCTTGAATCAAGGACCCAGGAACCTGCCATGCTTGGTGAGTTTCAGTAGCAGCCCTCCCACCCTTCAATGAGATCCCTAGGGGGAAGGTTTGTAGCCACCCATGGTGGGGGCACCCGGGAGTATGTTCCTCCTCCCTGGTTAGGGGCTCCCAATTTTCCCCGTGGTTCTGGTGTTATCGCCAGTGTGAAGTGTGTGGCTCGTGTTCCTGTTTACCTCAGGGAGAATGAGAAATGGTTAAGTTATGTTACCCCGTCAGTGAGTTCTGGCTAAATAGTAATGAAAATTGTCACAGAGACTGTTAGGGCTGGGGCATTTCATGACCTTGCCTAGCTTTTGAGTAACTGAGAGGGGTGAGGGCAGTGGCCGTGTTTGAAGGTCCTCAGAGGTGAAGGTGGGCAAGGACCAGTCACGCGCAGGGCGCCTTAGAGGGCCTTCAGAAGAGAGAGAGTCGCTCCTGGCTGAACATCACGTTTGATTCTGTAAGCAAACAGTTGAACCTAACTTAGAAAGAGACTGAGGCTTAGTCCTGCAGTTGGAAGTTGATGCTTAGATTGTTAGCCTGTGTTTTCACAGCTTCTATGTTGTACGTTGTAATGGTGTGACAAAGTATGTGATAACTTGGTGGAGTGGTGGCGGGGGACCATGGGTGCTGACTGGTGTTTTTACTTAATGTATTTGAAAACAGGAAAATGATTTTTGCCAAAGTATATCTTACCTTAGTTAAGACGAAATGTACCTTATTCTGAGTTTCTGAAGATTAGGAAAGCTTGCCAGTTTAGTTTTTGAGGTCCTGTTAGTGAGGGCACCCCCTCTTTACCTTCTCAAACCAGGTCTTGGCGTGTATTCCCAGAAACACGCTAAGAGGTGTTTCTCAGCAAAGGATTTGTGCTCAGATGTATTGGTTGTAGCCGAGGAATTTGACTGCAGGCTTTCCCAGAGCCTTGGTTTGCTGATGGGGCACTGGGAGAGAGGGGTCGCAGTTGTACCACTCTCAATCCTGATTGACCCTAGAACTCTTTTTAGCCTATTTTTGGGTCTACAAACTCTGCAGAGGGCCAGAGAGCATGGATGGTTTTGTGAGCTGTATGGTCTCTTGTTGCAACTACTCAAGGCTGCCATTTCAGCAAGAAAGTAGCCATGGGCGATATGTGACCAGTGGGCATGGCTGTGTTCCAGTAAAACTTTAGTTATGAAGACTGGCATCTGAGGACTTGGCCCAAGGGCCACAATTTGGTGACCCTGATATAATGTGGGACATAATTCTCTGAGCACTCACTGGGGAGCACTGGCCTGCCACGGCTGTGCAGACAGCTTTAAGGAAAACAGCAGCAGGGCAAGTTTCCTGAGCTGCCAGAAGTGAGCCCAGGAGCCCAGGTGAGCAGCAGACTAGCGCAGGTCTCCGGTCTTGGAGTATTTCAGAGCTTATCAGGGCCCTCTCCCTCTTTTTCTTTTTTGTTCCTCTGCAACAGTTCTGTGGACGACTTGATTTAAAATCCAGGGAAGTTTATCAGAAGGCCAGGTGACCCATTACATTTTTCTTCTTTTGCTTTTTGTTGACCCCAGTGGCCTACATGGCATTTCTCATCCCTCTTTGTCATCTCAGGCTGTAGGCTTCCTCCTCTTCCTGTGACACCTGGAGGTGAGTGTAAGAACTCTAGAGCCTTTCCACAGCCCTCTTCCCAACACTTCCCTCCCCAGGGGCAGTGCCTGACATACAGTAAGCCCTCGCCCTCAGGAAATATTTGAGAGAATTGGTGAAAGAATTATATAGTATTTGTCCCTTGAAGTTCTCATCGTTTTCTTGTTAAGATTGTACTTTTAAGCAAATTGCTACCTTTCTTCAAGTTGGGTCTGTTATTTGTTTCCCTAATCCAGCTGGCCTTAGGAGTGCTGGGACCAAAGCATGTTTGGGGCAAGTTACATCAGCTCTTTGAGCTCAGAGTTTCCTCATCTATAAGATGGAGATAATAACGATTCCCATTTCAGGGTAGTTATGAGGATAGCCTGAGATGATGTGTGTCTGGCATATGCGCTTAATGGGAACTGACACTGGCGTTCACCAGGGAAGCTGGCATACCTTGTAGTCCTAGGACTTACTGGAAGTGCTAGTTTAATTGGACTAAGACCTGTCTTTCAACAGTTCTGGAAAGGACAGAAGCCATGTGTTCGTATCCACAGAGACCAACATGCAGGTACACGTGGTAGTGTAGCACCTTAGCAGATAACACAGCCAGGAATTCTGCCATCTGTGCCATTGATTCTGTCTCCATTTTCAATTGCATTTTTTAAAGTAGGAACATGATGGCCATGAAACTTTAAAATTATGAAAACTTAAATGGTGTCTTGGGCTCTGAAATTTTTTTTCTTTTAAATCAGATCAGGATGTACACTGAAAATTCTTGATCATTTTGAAGCATATTTCATGGACTGTTTAAAGCAGCGCTCACGTTTGTGATTCTGTTTCTTTAGTGTGTATATTCATCTCGAGGTACCTGTTAAGCAGTAGCAGTGTACCCAGAATTCTGATAGATGCCTTTGCCTTAGAACCGTCTGACAAGATAAAACCTCCAGGCAAAACTTAAGGAAAGAATACAAAATGCAGTCAAGTGCAAAACTCCAGACCCAGAAGGGGTGACCCGAATATGGCTTCATTTACTCCCTCCCCTGTTTCCTGAATGTCCCTGTGTGCAAAAGCCTAGGGGTGCATGCCCCAGTGGGAGGCAGGCCCTGGGATGGTTAAGGGGCCTTGGGCTCCCGTGGCAGCCCTCCTGCTGAGCCAGCACAGAGCCAGGAGTTGGGAGTTGGGATAGCCTGCCTGTTTTCCATGCATTCCTGGTTGTTGGGAAAATCACCCTGACCATAACAGTTTGTTTCCTGGGGCATGATTGTGGGCCCATGGCTCACATCTGAGCCCTCTTCTGGTTGTCCCCAGACAGTCTCTCCTAAGCTCTGAAACTCCTGGCCGTGCAGTCTACTTTTTAGCACAAGTGCCCAACGTTCGCTTTGATCCTCTCTGAGTCCTTTTCCCCTCTAAATACATTCCCTGCTTTAACTGGAAAAGGATACCACTCTTTCCAGTCAGCCTCAAGCCTGGCTTTCAGGAAAATTCTCTCATTGCATGAGTCTTCGATGCAGAAATGTAAGTCATGGGAGGGGTAAGCCTGTGGGGGCTTTTGCTGGTTCACCTTTCCCTGGGGGCTGTGCTTTGCTGACAGGGGTACTACAGTAGGCCATGAGCAGAGTGCCCTGAAGTGGCCAGGTCTGTGCCATTTGAGCTGTGACCTGAAGAGAGTTGAGTGAGGGCACACCAGTCAAATCTGAGAAGGCTGTGTGAAAGGCTTGGAAGTAAGCAAAAGGGGCCCCTCTCTTTTTAAAGTTTTTTATTGTTTAAGTTCCTAGACAGTATAGACAATGACTGTGGCTGTCTTTAAAATACTGCCTTTAGGGTGTTTTCTGGTTCTAAATGTAGGAAGCAAGGCTATTTTTGAGCTCTGTCTCTAAAAGTTGAATTCCTTTTAAAACTTGCCCTTAAGAAAGATTTGGATATTATCCCGTGTGACATTTTCCCCCGTGTTTCATTTCCATTAATCAAAAGACTGTTTAGTTGAACCATTGCTAAGAATAGTAAAATCTAATGGGGAAAATAATTCTACATGATTAAATCTGACTTTACTTTCCCATTTCTAGGTGTCCTGTCTGCTATTGTTTGAAAATGTCTTAATTTGCCTTTCTAATATGCTGTCTGTGCTGTACACAGTAGGTTTATCTTCCATTTGCACCCAAATCAATCTTTCGGACCTAAATAATCTGTAATAAGGAGCGAAAATTGGCAGTGTAGTAGAGTTGTACAGTTCTGTTGCAAAGCAAATCTTTTTATAATTCAGAAGCTGCTTCTCCTCCCCCTAGTTTGGATTTTTATTATTAAATCTGCACCACCTAAACATGTTTTAACTTTATGGTTAAAATAACGAGTGAAATAGAAAAATAAGCTACTTTATGATAACCTGTAGAGAAAGCTTGTACAACATTTAAATAAGCAGATTTGGGTATTTGATTACAAACTGAATGAGGACATAGAAATGAGCTATAGAAATTTATTAATTAGGGTTTGCTTAGACAATTATGGACTCTACGAGTTTGACCCAATTGCTTTGGATTAAAATGTTTTGAGTATTTGTCACCTGATTAAAAGTAGAGGCTTCTAGCCATGAGTCAGAGTTGAAGGAAATGTCAAGAGTTTTTTTTTACTGGGAGGGCTTCAGTGTGGTGCTGAGGAGGGAGCCCTGGCTTCTGCTTAGAGTGGACTCTTGAGTCCCAGCTCCCCGCTCATCAGTGCTGTGACTTGGGCTGGTGACATCACGTTTGAGTTTTGCAGGGTGGGGTGTGTGACACAGAGAGAGAGAGAGAGAGAGAGAGAGAGAAAGAGAGATCTCTAAAAGGAACTTTTTCCCCTATAGTATTCCATTTCTTTTCTTCTTTCTTTCTTTCGTTCTTTTTTTTTTTTTTTTTTTTTTTTAAAGAGATGGGGTCTTGCTTGCTCAAGCTGGTCTTGAACTCCTAGCCTCCAGCAATCCTCCTGCCTCAACCTCCTGAGCAGCTGGGATTACAAGGATGGAGCCACTGTGGGATGGAGCCACTATGCCTGGCTCTATTTCTGCTTACTTTGATTACCTTGGTACATTGGGCTACCAGGGTGCCTGGCATTTAGCAGGTTGAGGCAGCTGTTACTATTAATTGTATGGGAAAATATTAACCATCACCTACCTCTTGGGCCTGTGAGGACTGAGATGATGCAGCCTGACCCAGAATCAAGAGGCTTCTCCCTGAGTACATGGGAAGCTTCTGCCCCTGCCTATTTGGCTTCCAGTACCAGCTCTAGTGCAGTTTAGGAACCAGTTTGTAAGAAAATGAATTAAGAGCTGGGATTCGGGAATCCTACAAAATGGGTAATCGTTTGACTCATTTTACTCCGTCTGTGTTTGCAGTTCAACTGTTCTTTATTGGAAAATTGAACTCTTAATTAAATGGAACTGTTTCTAGTTATTGCTTCAGAACAAAGGCTTGATTTAGATTAGCACTTAGAGAAAAGGGAAAAGTGAATGCAGAGAATTATAAACATAGTCTTTTTTTGAAAACAGAGTTAGGGGAGAAAATGGATTTGGGATCACTGTCCAGTTTAGTCAGGTTGACTGGTTGAAAGGAATACCAGTGAAACTCAATTTCCTCTTGGGCTCAGCTACCACTGATCTTGAAAGGAACAGATTCAGCTCTGTACTGTACTGTGAGACTTTGCTTTTCCTGCAGATTCTATAATAGGAAAATCTTTTAATGGAGGTTACTGTTTTTCTATTCTCCTAAATTCGGTGTGATTTTTTTTTTAATAAGTAAAAATTACCCCGTGGCGGACAAATAATTTTTTCCTGAATTTGTGGATATCTTAACTTAAATCTGATTTACTTATTCAGTAAGTCACCTTTACTGAAAATAACAAAAAAACATAAAATATTGGTAGGGTTTCTGTGTCATTTTAGTTGCTCCTCTACTACTGTGGGAATCAGTTTTTGTTTGAAGAGCACACCTGCCCAGAGTTGAACTTCTGTTGAAAAACCTCTGAGAGAATCATTTGAATGAGGGCGAGAGAATCCAGTGTTTTGTTTTCACTGATGACTTTCTCAGTCACTGAAACTTTAGGGGAAAACTGATTCTTTCCCAGCAGGAAGAGGGTGGATTGAGATGTTTCCTTTATTTGGAATGCCTGTGTTCTTGGGATGTCCTCCAAGCCAGCACTGTCCAGTGGTCCTTTTTGGGAGGGTGGTTTTATTCTGTATCTGTATGACACAGTACTGGAACCACGAGCCATGTGTGGCTTTGAGTACTTGAATTGTGATTAGTGTGACTTAGGAACTAAATTTTAAATTGTATTTGATTTAAGTAAATGAGGATAGCCACATGTGGTTAATCACGACGGTATTGGACAGCACAGCTCTAAATACATTAACTTATCCTGTTTGTCTAGAGTTTGCTTTAAGATACATATCACCTATATATTTATGATAAAGTTCTTTTAAAACAGTCATCCTTTTTTTTTCTTTTTGGAGACAAAGTTTTACTTTGTCATCCAGGCTGGAGTGCAGTGGTGAAATCTTGGCTCACTGCAACCTCCACCTCCTGGGTTCAAGCAGTTCTCCTGCCTCAGCCTCCCGAGTGGCTAGGATTACAGGTGTGTATCACAATACCCGGTTAATTTCTTTTGGATTTTTAGTAGAGATGGGATTTCACCATGTTGGCCAGGCTGGTCTTGAACTCCTAACCTCAGGTGATCACCCACCTTGGCCTCCCAAAGTGCTGGGATTACAGGAGTGAGCCACCGCTCCCAGCAAAATGATCACTTTTTAAAGATGAAAGGCTCCAAAAAAAAAAAAAGATGAAAGACTCTTTCAGAAATATTCATGGCTTAGGTCACACTGTTCAGGATTATTCACTAATTTAGAAAGTGTTTGTTATGCTGTGGTATAGGCCCTGGTGCTTTAGTGGGGAAGTGACAGGCCCCGTCTCTGCCCTCATGGGTGGTCGTGGAGACTGGACTTGTAACAGCAGTCAGGTGTGACCTTGGAGGGGACGTACTGTGCATTGACTGGGGTACCAGACAGGGGCAGAGCCTGTTTTGAAGGGTATTGGAAGTCCCTGGGGGCTGTGACATTAGCACTGACATCTGAGGGTGGATAGGAGATGGCAGATAGTACTGTTCCAGGCAGAGGGAACAGCACCCAGGGCTGGCTTTTGTGACAGTTTTTGTTTTTGGCTGATGTTCACTGGGCTACCAGAATTTAGGAAGCCTCCTGGTTTTGTTTCTGAGAGGATGGAGACTAAAGGTGTGGTTCTGCCTTGTGGGGGTTGGTCGGGCCTGGGATCCAGTCTTGACTCCTCCCACTTCATTGTTTTATTCGGCAAATATTTAAGTGCACTTTATGTGTGGGGCACCCTGCTGGGCTATAGTGATAACAGTGATGGCAGAAGCTGCCTCTGTCCTCAAGGAACTCTGAGTTGTGTGGTTATGGGTGAGCAGTCCCACGATGTCCACCATTGCTTATAGCATTTCACGCTGAGCTCAATGTCTGACTAGAAGGAAGCAGATGCCTTGGGCTGGGTGGTCAGGGAGGCTTGTTGCAGGAAGGATACTGGAGCTTATTGAGGGTGAGTAGAGCAGTCAGCTTGGGCATCTGAAGGTGAGGTAATGTCACCAAGGGCCTTGAATGTCAGACCAAAGAGTCTGGGTTATCTTTTTTTTTTTTTTTTTTTTTTTGGGCTTACAAAAAAATTCAGTTTTAAAAAACCCATGTCCAGAGTAATTGGGGGAAGGAACGCTTGTGATTTATTTTCCAGAAGTATAGATTGTTAAAATGTGCGCCTTGAATGAAGCGACCCCCCCCCCCCCGCCCCCCCGCCCCGCTCCCAAGACAGGCTTTGTGTGAATATGGCTGTTTATTCACCTGGGTGCAGGTGGGCTGAGGTCAAAAAGGGCATCAGCGAAGGTGGTAAGATAGAAGTTGGTTTTATAGGTTTGGGGTGGGCAGTGGAAAGTTACAGTTTAGGGCGATTTTTTTGCAAGCTGGGAGAAGGTCTTAGGGTGTGGTTACAAAGTCCAATGGCCTCATCAATTAGGGCAGGAATAAGGAACAATAGAGAATGTCTCAAAGTTAAGTAGGTGCCTCAGGGGTTGATTATTTTTTCGTTCTTCCAGTTACTTTAGATTTTCCAGGAACTCATCTGGTGTGTCCATGCAGATCATGGAGGTTAACATGGCATCCATGACACCTAAAAGACTTTAATAGATTAGATTTTTCAAGGTGTATTTTTTTCATCCAATTTCTAGGGAGAGTAGACAATGCTTTCCCCTCCTGAGCTCCATTTTTGGGAGGAAAAGGGCCCCATGAACAGTAGCTTAAGAAGTGGAACTAGTTCTTATTTAAGATGTTAGGAAATTTTTATACAAACAGAATTTTCTTTTAAAAGTTTAAGTTCTTTTGAGTAGATACTATATTCATATGGTTAAGAATTCAAAAAGGCAGAGTAAGTGGTGAAAACCCTTCCTCCTGTCTGTTTCTGGGGTCACTGGTGATTCCCCTCCCCATAGGCAACCAGTGTTAGCTGTTTCTTACATATTTTAGAGGTATACTATGCATAACCAGGCATATATGGTCTCCTCTTACTCTTTTTGCCTTAAGTAACTCATTATATGTTACTCCACTATACGTGCATTTCAGAGTGATACATATCTCTGAGCTGTTGGAAATGTTAGTATTAGAGGTGCAGACTTTGTTCTGTTTTTTAAAATTTGTTTTTATTTATTTTGAGACAGGGTCTCTGTTCAACAGGCTGGTGTGCAGTTATGTGATCACAGCTCACTGGAGCCTTCACCTTCTTGGCTCAGGCAGTCCCACCTCAGCCTCCCAAGTAGCTAGGATCACAGGTGCATGCCTCCATGCCTGGCTGATTTTTTTTTTCCAGTAGAAATACGGGGTCTTCCTATGTTGCCTAGGCTGGTCTTGAGCTCCTGGGCTCAAGCATTCCTCCCACCTCAGCCTCCCAAAGTGTAGGGATTACAGATGTGAACCACTGTGCTCAGCGCAGGGTTTGTTCTAATTAAGTTTTCTTTTTTAATGGTAATGTTTTGGTGCTGCACGTAGATAAATAACACAAAACAATTTTAATGTTTTCACGATATTATATGAATATGAATAATTGAAGTTTTCTTGGTGTTTTTTGTTTTTTGAGATAGGGTCTTGCACTGTCTGTTAGGTTGGAGTGAGTGGTGAGATCCTAGTTCACTCTAGCCTCAAACTCCTGGGCTCAAGCCATCCTCCCACTTCAGCCTCCAGAGTAACTTGCATTACAGGCATGCACCGCCATGCCCAGCTAATTTTTTATTTTTATTTTTGTAGAGACAGGGTCTTGCTTTGTTGCCTAGGCATAATGTTTTTTTAAAATTAATTTTTATGTCATATCAAAGAATATTAGAGGTTTTGTTACTGTCATCAAATCATCAAAATTCATGTCATGCAACCAGCCCACACAGAAGTTGTGTTTATTGTTTCTCAATTCCTGGAATAGATTCTTAAAACCTCTGGTTTTTATTACCCACCTTATTAGTTGAAAGACAAGTATCTGTAGATTAGCAATTTACTTCAGCACCAAGTGGGTAAAGTTTCTTGATTGGTAGGACTTATAAGAACATTCTCATTTAACTCCAGACCTTTTCATTAATTTAGTTAATTAATGTAGAGATCGTAAAACACTAAGTATGACTCAGAAGTCCTTTGGAAAATAAAGGGTTAAATCAGTGAGTTTCAGTCAGAAGAGTAGCTGAGTTCCCTGGCATTGCAGATCCAGGTGAGGGAGAGTGATGGGTACTTAGAAGGGAAGATAAGATTGAGAATCAATAAACAAAGTCTGGATAGAAAGCAAAAATGATAGTTAGATCTCTAGTAGGGGTGAAAAGAGATATGCTAATGGTGTGTATAGGGAATTTCTGGAAGGAAGTCTCTAGAACTTGATTTTCATGGTTGAGCTAGGGATGTTTTGGGGCTGTTTTTCATTTTATATTCTTCTGCATTTTTTTTAAACAAAAAACAACAAACCATATATGTATTATTTTATAATGCAAAAAGAAAAATTAGTTGAAAAAATTCAAAGCAAAACATATTTTGAGGGCATATATGTTTTTGTATTGTTTTATTTATTTTTATATTTGTGATTAGATAATTCATTAAATGGTGAGGAGCAAAGTTTTGATTAATTCGTGTTGCAAAACCTTTAGACTTCTAACAAGAATTATTTGAACAAAGTACAAATTACCCCCAAGAGGTGCCATCCAGAGGAAAATGTGACTGTGTTTGACTGTGGCGTCCAATCATCACTTCCTTTGTCACAAGCTCCATTTTTTTGAGACAGAGTTTTGCTCTTGTTGCCCAGGCTAGAGTGCAATGGCATGATCTAGGCTCACCACAACCTCTACCTCCTGGGTTCAAGCGATTCTGCTGCCTCAGCCTCCCGAGTAGCTGGGATTTCAGGCATGTGCCACCACACCCAGCTAATTTTTGTATTTTTAGTAGAGATGGGGTTTCTCCATGTTGGTCAGGCTGGTCTCAAACTCCTGACCTCAGGTGATCTGCCCACCTCCACTTCCCAAAGTGCTGCCATTATGGGCATGAGCCACTGCGCCCGACACAAGCTTCATTTTTAACATCATGTTTATATTAGAGGTTTCTTCATGATTTGCTAGAACTATAAGACCTGACAGCCAACTAATATTTGAGTATTTTGAATTAATGTCACATTTCCCTATGTGAGCATTGATTACAAAATGTCACATGTCGGTTGTCACATCCCTTTAGGAAAAAATACTTACTTTTGAAAAGTTCTTCTTTAAAGTACCCTTTCTTTCCAGCCTTTTAAGCTTATTGGAACACTAAATATATTTTAAACTAATATTGCACCCATTGCAGATTTTATCCTCAAATTGTGAGCACTCCAACTGGAAACTGGAGCACTGGAAATCATTCCAGGTGTTATCACCTGGTGCTGAAGTTAATCACCTGGGCCAGTACCCTTGGAGGGAGTACCTTAAAAAATTCAGTTTCTTGGCCAGGCACGGTGGCTCACACCTGTAATCCCAGCATTTTAGGAGGCTGAGGCGGGTGGATCGTGAGGTCAGGAGATCCAGACCATCCTGACCAAAATGGTGAAACCACGTCTCTACTAAAAATTCAAAAATTAGCTGGACGTGGTGGCACACACCTGTAGTCCCAGCTCCTTGGGATGCTGAGGCAGGGAAATGGCTTGAACCAGGGAGATGGAGGTTGCAGTGAGCCAGATCATGCCACTGCACTCCACCGTGGGTGACAGAGCGGGACTCCATCTCAAAAAAAAAAAAAAATCAGTTTCTTTGATTACTTAAACTAGTAGTTCATTGACATGGCTCAGAAAACTCAGAGGACAGAAGCCATAGAGAGAGCCTCCCTCTACCTAGTTTCTCCCAGGTAACCACTGGGAGTAGTGCCCTCTTCCAGAGTTTATCTGTATTTAGGGAGACACTGTTGTCTCTTCTTAGCTCTCTCTTCCCCCTTCCTGCTTTCTTCTTCTTCTTTTTTTTTTTTTTGAGACCGACTCTTTCTCTGTCACCCAAGCTGGAGTGTAATGGCACAGTCTCAGCTCACTGCAACCTCCACCTCCTGGATTCAAGTGATTCTCCTGCCTCAGCCTCCCGAGTAGCTGGGACTACAGGCACATGCCACCACACCCAGCTAATTTTTGTATTTTTAGTAGGGACGGGGTTTCACCATGTTGTCAGGTTGGTCTTGAACTCCTGACCTCATGATTCGCCCACCTTGGCCTCCCAAAGCGTTGGGATTACAGGCGTGAGCCACCATGCCTGGCCGCCTTTTTCTTCTTAACTGAGGTAGCAGTAATATACACATGGCTGCATACCTTTATTGTCTTCTTATAGTTGCCTACTATTCCTTTATGTGAATTGTGCTTTAGTTGCTTTGATCCTCTCCCCACTGATGGACATTTAGGTGATTTCCAGTCCTGTCTTCTCACAAACAGTGCTTTATGAATAGCCCTGTATAGTTATGTGGACAAGCAAATATATTGAACAGATTCATAGAAATAGTATTAGTGGTTAAAAGGCATATGCATTTATAGTTTTGATCATATCAAATTTTCTACAAGAGCATGTGTGTTGATAGAGTCTTAAAATGTGAAAAGCAGCACATATATTCTCAGTGTAGACATTGCTAGATGTGTTGTTGATATTCTTCTCCCCCCCCCCCACCAAGTTGGAGTCCCGCTCTGTCACCAGGCTGGACTGCAGTGGCACAGTCTCAGCTCACTGCAACCTCCACATCCTGGGTTCAAGTGATTCTCCTGCCTCAGCCTCTCAAGTAGCTGGGACTACAGGCATGCACCACCACTCCCAGCTAATTTTTGTGTTTTTTGGTAGAGACGAGGTTTCACTGTGTTGATCAGAATGGTCTTGATCTCTTGACTTGGTGATCCCCCTGCCTTGGCCTCCTAAAGTGCTGGGATTACAGCGTAAGCCACAGTGCCCCACCATTATTCTTTATTTTGTTTCTTCTTCTTCTTCTTCTTCTTTTTTTTAAAGACAGAGTCTTGCTCTGTCACACAGGCTAGGAGTACGTTGGCATGATCTTGGCTCGCTGCAACCTCCATTGGGTTCAAGTGATTCTGGTGTCTCAGACTTCCAAGTAGCTGGGATTACAGACATGCACAACCATGCCCTGCTAATTTTTGTATTTTTAGTAGATATGGGGTTTCACCATGTTGGCCAGCATGGTCTTGAACACCTGACCACAGGTGATCTGCCCACGTTGGCCTCCCAGTGCTGGGATTACAGGCGTGAACCACTGTGTTCACCCACGGATATTCTAATTTTTTTTTTTTTTTTGAGACGAAGTCTTGCTCTGTTGCGAGGATGCAATGCACTCGCGCAATCCCGGCTCACCGCAATGTCCGCATCCTGGGTTCAAGCAATTCTCCTGCCTCAGCCTCCTCAGTAGCTGGGACTACAGGTGCATGCTACCTACCACTCACAGCTAATTTTTATATTTTAGTAGAGATGTGGTTTCACCATGTTGTCCAGGATGGTCTCAATCTCTTAACCTCGTAATCCTCCCATCTTGGCCTCCCAAAGTGGTGGCATTACAGGTGTGAGCCACCGCACCCCACCTGTACACAGATACTCTCTTTATCAGTGTAGTCTACAGGCATGCATCACCATGCCTGGCTAATTTTTGTACTTTTTTTTTTTTTTTTTTTTGTAGAGACTGGATTTTGCCGTGTTGCCCAGGCTAGTCTTGAACTCTTGGACACAAGCAATCCACCTTCCTCTGCTTTCCAAAGTGCCGGCATTACAGGCGTGAGCCACTGTGCCCAGTCCTAGTGTACTTTTTGGATTTAATGCATTTATTTCCTGTTTGTGGCTCTCAAATAGCGCATATGCTTCCATGTGTTGTACATGGACTGGCACTTCCAAGTCTGCTTTCATGTCTGGGATATGATCTTTCCTCCTTTCTCAACTTGGTGTTGCCGCCTGCTGGCTGCATCTCACAGCATTCGGGGCAAAGGACCTGGTCTCTGGATGTTTGTTTGCTTGTTCTTATGGTATGGCTGGGGAATATGAGGTGGCTGGGAATCTGGGGTCAGGGGCTGCTTCTGCAAGGGCTAGATTCTAGCTCAGCCTCCACATTCCTCCTCCTCCAGGACTGTTCTTGGCTGGAGAATCCTCTCCCTGTAAGCAGGGTGGACAGGCAGCTGACTGTGGCACCTCCCTGGGGTCTGGTGCCCCTCTCAGCTGTGGTGGTAGTAAACAATGAACCCCTTTTTGCTCTCCTGTCCCAGATAACTGGGCTAATGTGCAGGGGCTGCTGGGTTATTGGTGGCAGCTACCTTCTGTTCACCCTTGTACCCATGCTTCAGGGCTGAGGGAGGCAGCACACAAACCGTGTTGAGGAAACGAACATTGTCTTGGCTGTCTGGGAATGGGACTTCTCTGTGACTTCTAAGTGCGCCCACCACCATACCTGGCTGATTTTGTAATTTTAGTAGAGACGGGTTTTCACCATGTTGGCCAAGCTGGTCTTGATCTCCTGATCTCAGGTGATCTGCCCACATGGCCTCCTGAAGTACTGGAATTATAGGCGTGAGCTACTGTGCCCGGCCCTGTCTTGCTTGGGTTCTTTAAATGAAAGGTAAACAGCACTCATTCAGGGAAGCAGTGTATTTTTCGATACCTGATACAGAGTATAGCAATGAAGTGCATTTGAGAATGAATAAAAAAGCAAAAATTTTATAATTAGTTACACGAACTAGGTTTTTAAAATTTATTTTTATTATTTTTATTTATTTATTTATTTATTTATTTTTAAATTTAAGATGGGGTTTCACCATGTTGGTCAGGCTGGTCTTGAACTCCTGACCTCAGGTGAGCCAGCACGCCCGGCTGTGAACTAGGTTTAACCTTTTCTAGGTAGAATTATTCTTGAGGCTGGGCTTGGTGGCTCACGCCTGTAATCCAAGCACTTTGGAGGCCAAGGCGGGCGGATCACCTGAGGTCAGGAGTTCAAGACCAACATGGTGAAACCCTGTCTTTAAAAAAGAAAAAAAAAAAATTGAAAAAAAAAAAAAGAATTATTCTTGAAAACTGTATTAAGTGCATTTTAATAAATCAGATATTTCCCTTCTGATTTGTATTACAGTGTCTAAGGTTCTGTAATTTTTATTTCCGTTAGTTTAAGCTAATACCATAGCTTGATTTCTTTCCCCTTGCTTCAGACTTTGAAGTTAACGTCTTTCCATATTAAATGTACTTACTAGGCAGGTTTCCATCTAAAAAAAGAGTCCCCCTGGATGGACCCTTCTGTGACATGAAGCATATTTATCCTGTAATTTAGCTTTCAAATAAGAGGCAAACTCTGATCAGAACTTTAGAGGGAAAGGACACAGAAAAGACAATCCCAAAGAGGTAGGGACGGAAGGCTGCAAGGCAGGCAGGCAAAGCTGGCTTATCTGCCGTCGGGAGCTTCAGGGGAAACACTCCAAGATGGCAGGAGCCCCTCGGTAGGTAATGAGTTTGATACATTAGGAAGAGCCTCACTACAGTAGGTATGTGGATCTGATACAGTAGGGAGAACCCTACTAGAATGTCCTATATGAAGAATGGACTCCTGTGGCCGGCGCGGTGGCTTACATCTGTAAACCCAACACTTTGGGAGGCCAAGGTGGGTGGGTCACTTGAGGTCAGGAGATCGAAACCAGCGTGGCCAACATGGTGAAACCCCATGTCTACTAAAAATACAAAAATTAGCTGGGCATGGTGGCATGTGCCTGTAGTCCCAGGTACTGGGGAGGCTGAGGCAGGAGAATCGCTTCAACCTGGGAGGTGAAAGGTTGCAGTGAGTCAAGATTGTGCCACTGCACTCTAGCCTGGTTGACAGAGTGAGACTCCATCTCAAAAAAAAAAAAAAAGAATGGAAAGGATGGACTCCTTGGGGAAGATGATTGTTAATGTCCACCTTTATATATCGTTCGTTGTACAAAATATAGCGTATGACAGGAAAACGAGAAAACTCAAATCCTATGCTCTAGTATAAATATTAAGTGCTAGTATAATGTTGAGGGCTTTTAAGACAGTTTGGTTTATTAAACCCCAATCTAATAAGCCGAGATCGTGTCACTGCACTCCAGTCTGGGCAACAGAGCAAGACTGCCTACTGTAGTGAGACTTCCCTTCCCACTGTACTGAACTTGTACCTACCGAGAGGCTCCTGCCATTTGGAGGTTTTTGTTTTGTTTTGTTTTGTTTTTTAATTATTTTTTTTAAGACGGGGTTTCACCATGTTGGTCAGGCTGGTCTTGAACTCCCAACCTCAGGTTATCTGCCCGCCTTGGCCTCCAAAGTGGTTGGATTACAGGCGTGAGCCACTGCGCCCAGCCCCATTTGGAGTTTTTACCTTGATGCTCCGCACGGCAGAGCAGCTAGCTCTGCCTGCCTGCCTTGTTATCTTCCATCCCTGCCTCTTCAGAATTGTCTTTTCGTAGTGTCCTTTCCCTCTAAAGTTCTACTCAGTTTGCCTCTTACTTAAAGCCTGTCCTACTGTTGTTCACTACTTTCTTCCGCTTGGCTGTAAAATATGACATGTGTGTTAATCAATTTAAGTTTGTGACTTCGTGTCTGTGGGCTGTCTTCCTCAATTAGAGTACAGTCCTCTGGGGAGGCCGACTTCTATTCTAGTCTCAAACCCAGCCAGTCCTGCACGGAGTGAGGGCCCCTGAGCAGTGACTGCTTTCTTCTACCGGGGAGGAGAGGGTGGGGGCTGCCAGCGGAGCTCTCTGGCTCTTGAGCAGATCAGTGACTCTGAGGAGGGGCAAGACTTGCTCAAGATAAGATCGCTGTTCAGAATGAAGTTCAGCCTCATTATTCTGTTCTAATTAGGGGTTGGTATATCTGCATAAAGGAAGCCTGAATTAAGGAAGATTTTAGAAAGAGGTTGCTTTAATTATTTCCAAATAGTCATTGTAAAACAAAAAAGTTAGATTTCTTTTGGGAACTTGTTTAAATGCTTAGATAAAAATTACTTACGATGGCATAAATATTAATAAAATAGCTTTTCTCTTTCTTTCTTTCTTTTTTTTTTTGGTATGGAGAGTTGTTCCATTATATTTATTGTATAATCCCGAGAACTTTCATAGCTAAGTAACCTTTAATTCTACTAGAATTGCAACAGATCAGTAGAGTTGAGTTTATTGGCAAGTCACTACCATTGATAAGTGACGGCTGTTGAGTGCCTGCCCTGTACCAGCCCTGGGGTGCCAGGTTCTTCAGGCTTTGCCTGGATTAGCCCTCATAGCTGCCTTTGGAGATGGGCTTGGGACATGATAATAATGACTTATATTTTTTGAGTCCTTACTGCATGCTAGGCTCAGTGCTAAATGCTGTATTGTAAAACATTGTATGATTTAATTCTTTCATCAGTGACCCTGTGAAGCAGGTGCTACTGTCCTTCCATTTAATTTAATCTCTTTATTTTTTTGAGGTGGAGGTCTGCTCTTGTTCCCCATGCTGGAGTGCAGTGGCACAATCTCTGTTCACTGCAACCTCTGGCACCTGGGTTCAAGCGATTCTCCTTCCTCAGCCTCCTGAATTGATAGGATTACTGGCACCTGCCACCACGCCCTGCTAATTTTTGTATTATAGGTAGATACTGGGTTTCACCATGTTGGCCAGGCTGGTCTCGAACTCCTAACCTCAGGTGATCCACCCGCCTCAGCCTCCCAAAGTCCTGGGGTTACAGGCGTGAGCCACTGCACCCAGCTGTCCTTCCGTTTTAGAGCTGAGGAGGGGTACACAGGGAGGCAGTAGCTGTGGTGACAGCTGTGATCTGAGACAGGGCTTGGCTGAGTACTCTTCTCAGTACACCTGACTGCAGTTACTGTGTCCATCGCATCTAGTTAGTACTGTATCAGGAAACCCACCAAGAGCCTAGTGTGGCCTCTAGGTCATTTAACAATAATAATAACCCTGTTAATCCTTCTCCCACTCTGTAGATTCCTCATCTCTAGATGTGAACTTTTCCAGGATTCTTTGCCCTTGCTGGATGAAGTTTTTTGCATGTAGTTTTTTTCCTTCAAATTTTGTTTTAACTAACAAATAAAAATTTTATATATGTATCATATACAGCATGATGTTTTGTAATACATATACATCTTAGATTGGCTAAATTGAGATAGTTAACCTATGCGTTACCTCTTCCTGTGTCCAGTGTTAATTTAGAAATTAAAAATTCTTTTTGGAAATTTTTTGAGGGTAGGTAAATAAAAGCGTTTAGCTTCTGAGAAATAACAGAAGCATTTGAGTAGTCATGATTATAGTACAAGTCTGAGAATGCGGGGAAAAATCAACTTTCTTCTGTACTGATTTTCTCCTATACTCAGTGTCAACAGTCAACATGAAACACTTCTGGGTCCAGATCTGTGGCGGTTCCCCCAGCCACACACATACACTGAGCAAGCGCTCCGTTATGCAGTGGACACCAGCTGACATGTAGATAGTGTCAGATCCCACAGTTGAGGGGTCAGTCCCCAAGACTGCCCCCCCATGCCATTCGCAAGCCCCAAGTTGTTTTACCTGTGTATCTGACTGGCTATAAAAGGGGTTCCTACAAGCCCCTCCTTGGGTTCAGTTAATTTGCTGGTGCGCTCACAGAGTTCAAGGAAACATATTTCCTGGTTTTTGATTGTATAGGGTATTATGAAGGATACCACTGAATATCAGGTGATAGGACAAGGCATGTGAGAGGGCGGTGTAGCTTTTTTGCCCCCACCAGCTGTGCCGCTCTTCAAGATCCTCCATGTGTTCAGCTATCTGGAAGCTCTTGTGGAGGCTTCATTACATAGGCATGATTAATTAAATCATTGGCTCTTGGAGATCCACTTAAGTTTTAGCATCTCTCCCTTCCCTGAAAATTAAAGATGGGCTGAAAGTCCCAGTCTTCTCCTTAGTCATGCCATGGTCTTCCTTGTGACCAGCTCCCATCTGAAGCAACCTAAGGGCTGCCAGCCTTCAGTCATTTCATGAGTATACAGAAAGATATTACTGGATGGGTGTGGTGGCTCATGCCTGTAATCTTAGCACTTTGTGAGGGTGAGGCAGGTGGATCACCTGAGGTTGGGAGTTCTAGACCAGCCTGGCCAATATGGTGAAACCGTGTCACTACTAAATATATAAAAAATTAGCCCAGCATGGTGGTGTATGCCTATAAATTCCAGCTACTCAGGCAGCTGAGGCAGGAGAATCGCTTGAACCCAGGAGATGGAGGCTGCAGTGAGCTGAGATTGTGCCATTGCACCCCATCCTGGGTGAGAGCGAGACTCCATCTCCTAAATAGATAAATAAATAACACTGCTTTGGAGATTCCAAGGCTTGTGTGCCAGGAGTTGTATGCCAGGAGACAGGGTAGAAGACCAAATACGTATTCACAGTATCACAAAAGTAATGCCAGAAGACAATCTAAAGAAACTATGAAAATAAATTAAAGGAAGGAGACCTTTTTCCCAGGAAATAGGAATGTGAGAGGGAAATTAGGAGTGGGTGGGGAAGATAAAATATATGTGGGAGGGAAAGCAGAGAAATAAGAACACATCACAAAACAGCATCTGAACTCTTACATGCTTATTTCTCACACTACTGTTGTTCATTCTATATTATGCCATTTAATCTGTGTATCAGTTCTAGGGTTGAAGTTCATTGATGCTGAGTTTGTGGCCACAGAGTGAAATATACCTGGGTGATCCTTTAAAAGGTAAAGAAGGCAGTAGGAAAAAGGCATAAAGAGAAAGATGAGTCAGTGTAATATTTCTGGAGAATTCATTATTGTTTGTTTTCAGCAAGTAGTGGTAAACATTAAGATTACTGCTTTATATCTTTGACTAGACAAGCAGCTTGTTCATATTGTGTATCCTCTAATTTGTGCACTTATTCAGCACATGGGTTTATTGAGTGCCTAGTACATACAAAGCATTTTATGCTAGGCACTGGGTAGATAGAACTGAGCAAGACAGGATCCCTGCTTTCAGGGAGCTTACAGCCTCACACGTTATAACGTGAAGTTGTTATCATAATTGTAACTCATGTCTGTAGGACATAAAAGAGTTCATATTTCCAGGAGAGGGTGTGATAAACCAGTCCTATCAGTACAGATAATTTGGGGCTTGGAGTTGAAATCAGAGAAAAAAATAGGGTATTATGAAAGGGGAGACTGTAAAAAACCTGAAGAAAGGTGTGTTTTGTGGATACTTTGGCTGATGTTTTTGAAATTTTTTTCAAATGAGACTGTTTTCAAGTGTTATTGGATGCACAGATTGATTTAGCCACCCACCTGGTGTTTGATTCTAGTAGCTCATTCCTTGCATTTCTGATCATGATTTTTAAGGATGGATCCTGAAACACATGTTGGTACCATTTATCTTTCAGTGTTTAGGAGTGATCCCCACCTAACAGTCTGTGTGCAGACCACTGGCTTGGGTTTCCTAGTATAGAAGTGAATGTCCTCTGTACCTTGCTTGGTAAACAGCTTGCCTTTCCTGAGGCTGGTTGAGTTTGGCTGTGACTTTCTCCTTCCTAAGTCCCTGCTATTTTCCTCATTCCTCACTGGGTCTCCCCAGCCTTGTAAGAGTGTGATAGAAATGGAGAAGTATGTAGCCTCTTTTTATCTCTCATTTCAGCTTAATGAAAGGGGTTGTCTCCTGGTTGGCAGCCAGGAAGCTCCAAAAGAGAAAATTCTTGTCCCTAGCTATGGAAGTGTGACAGGCAGTGTTTGCTCTTTGACATTGGCTGAGGAAGTCTCCCTTGAGGTGCAGATGCCCTGGGTGCAGGGTGACTGCAGCTTTCCTGCAGCCTTTGCTTTGCATTCTCCTGAGCCCCCTGGTGATGAAGAGAACTTACCTGGGACTGGAAGTGGTCGCTGTCAATCCTGAACCTTAGGAACTTCCTATGATTCAGATTGCTCTTGCTCAACCCATGTGTTGGGACACTTGGGGGTGTAGAAAGCAAAGCTGTGCTGTGTTGCAATATCCTGGCCTGCCTCCTTCACTCCACTTTGTCAGTTTTTTTTTGAGCTAGGGAATATGGAAATGTGGTGACAGTGGTAAACAGAAGGGTGATGGTACGATTATGTGTGCACCCCGTCTTGCCCTCCCCCCCTTTTTTTTTTTTTGAGACGGAGTCTCGCTCTGTCACCCAGGCTGGAGTGCAGTGGCGTGATCTCGGCCCACTGTAACCTCTGCCTCCCGTGTTCAAGCAATTCTCCTGCCTCAACCTCCCTAGTAGCTGGGACTACAGGCACCCACCACGACACCTGGCTTATTTTTGTATTTTTAGTAGAGATGGGGTTTCACCATATTGGCCAGGCTGGTCTCAAACTCCTGGCCTTGTGATCCGCCCTCCTCAGTCTCCCAAAGTGCTGGGATTACAGGTGTGAGCCACCGCGCCCTGCCCCATCTTGTCTTTTAAAAAAGCCACACCTATATATTTGGCTTTATACATACTCATATGTGTTTGGACTGGTGAATTACAGAAGAAGAATTAGTCAACCCTTCCTTCACCCAAATAGCTGGTATATGTATTTGGACTGAAATAGGATGAAATAGTAGTCAGGGTGGTCAAAGTGTAGCAGACCAGTGAAAAACAAGAACAGTAGCCCAGGACAGAAGCCCTGCTTATGACTTTGAAACTTGCATGTGAATTTGATAAGAACTAGAATAAACTACGAATGAAAACTGACAGCTCTGAGAGTGGCAGGATGATGGGTGAGTTTTTTTAGGTAAGAAATTTTTGGAGTAAAATTGTTCTGCAAGATACAATAAGATAACCACTGTCTATGGCCCGAGGTGCCACAGTTCAACTTCTGCCATGTAACTCTGGGGTGCTGGTACCCTTGTTTTATAGGTGAGGGTATGAAGATGCAGAGATGAAGCAGTTTACCCAAGGATGCAGGATTTGAACTTCTGTGCTCAGCTTCCAGGTGTCCTGTTCCCGTTGGCCCACAGTGAGGCCAGGCCCTGCTGGGTTTAAGTGACTACACTCTGAGTGTGTCTGCTGTTCTGTGGCCTGGTCTGCCCCTCCTGGGAAGAGTGCTTACGGATGTTTGAAATAGCCAGTTAGGTCCCCTTTTGCAGATTTTTCCAAACATAAATATAAAATATTTGGTACTTGTTTGCTTCTGATTTACGGTGCTTGCTTGACATGGTCTCTTCATTCTCACCCTGGACAAAAAGGAAGGAAAGCTGATCTCTAACGTAATGACTCCACTTCCTGGTTTAGATGAAGTTTCTTTTTCATGAAACACTGCCTTTTTAAAAGTAGTTATTTTGGGCCGTCAGTGGTTCATGCCTGTAATCCCAATGCTTTGGGAGACCGAGGTGGGAATATTTCTTGAGGCTCGGAATTCGAGATTAGCCTGGGCAACATAGCAAGACCCCATCTCTAAAAAAAAAAAAATTGTAATTAGCTGGCAAGCCTGGGAAACCTGGTGAAACCCTGTCTCTACAAAACAGTACAAAAATTAGCTGGGTGTGTTGGTGCGCACCTGTAGTCCCAGCTACTGGAAGCTGAGGTTGGAGGATTGCTTGAGCCCAGGCGACAGAGGCTGCAGTGAGCCTACAACTCCACTGCACTCTAGCCTGGGCAGCAGAGTGAGACCCTGTCAAAATAATTAATTAATTAGTTTAAAATAAAACAAAAAAAGAGCTGTGTGTGGTGGGGCACACTTGTGGTCCCAGCTATAGGGGGTTGAAGCGGGAGAATTGGTTGAGTTCAGAAGTTCAAGTATACAGTGAGCTGTGATTGTGCCATTGCACTCCAGCCTGAATGATGGATCAAGACCCTCTCTCTAAAAAATAAAATAAAAAAGAAAAAGTTGTTATTGGGGGGGTATATATTTTATATTTTTATTTGTAGTTGACATGTAATAATTGTATATATTAATGGAGTACAGAATATTTTGTGACATGCATTCATTGTGTAATGAGCAAATCGGCAATTAGGATATCTGCCACCTCAAACATTTATCATTTGGGTTGGACAAAAATATTTATGAAGGAGTACTGAGTATAAGTGTGTGTGCAGGTGGACAAAGCCTGAAGGGCAGGTTATGATAGAGAGGATTTTTAAATAAAATCTTATATTTTGCAGTCTTTGCAGCTGGATACCTTAATGAATCTCCAAATTTAGGATACCATAATAGCATAAAAGCTATGGATTGGGACCTTCAGAAACATGCTGAGACCTAGTTTACCAGTTTCAGGCCCTGTGTCCTCATGGAGCTGTCTGCTATAGCCAGGATCAGATTCCTGTTCTTCACAATGACATGTCCTGTAACCATGAGGAGGTACTCCAAATTGAAGGACCTTCTGTAAAACAACTGGCCTCTATTCTTCAAAAACCTCAGTTATGGCCGGACGCAGTGGCTCATGCCTGTAATCCCAGCACTTTGGGAGGCCTAGGCGGCCTTATCACCTGAGGTCAGGAGTTAGAGACCAGCCTGGCCAACATGGAAAAACCCTGTCTCTACTAAAAATACAAAAATTAGCTGGGCGTGGTAGCATATGCCTATAATCCCAGCTACTCGGGAGGCTGAGGCAGGAGAATCGCTTGAACCCAGGAGGCAAAGGTTGGAGTGAGTTGAGATCCCACCACTGCACTCCATCTAGCCTGGGTGACAGAGCAAGGCTCTGTCTCAAAAAATAAAATAAAAGTCAGTTATAAAAGACAAATGGCAGGGGACTTTTAAACCTTTTTGGATTAAACAAGGCAACAGAGACATGACAATTAAATGCACTGTGATCCTGAATTAGATCTCGGATCTTGTAATCTCATGGTTACAGGACATGTAATTTTGAAGAGACAGATGTGATAAAGGGCATTATTGGGACAACCAGAAAATTTGAGTAAGGACAGTATATTAAGTATTGTCAATGTTACATTTCCTGAGTTGCACATGCATACTGTGATTATGTAAGAGGATGTTCTTAGGAGATACCTGGTGAAGTACTTAGGAGGACAGTGTCATACTGTCTGCAACTTAGTCTCAGTTTTTTTGTAAAAACTGTTGTATGTGCACACTCCTCGAATCACATCTTATTCTTTATAGACAGATGGGAAGATAAAAGTGTGTGTTAGACATGGTTTTCTAGGGTGACAAGAGAGACTGACTGGTCAGTTCTGCAGGGGCAGCCCAAAGAAAGTCGTCATAATTGCTGTGTTTAACCTGAGTCGGGATTGAGGCGAGTTTTAGAACAAGAGAGAGATTCAAGAAGAAAGTTTCTCAATGCATGTGACAGCTCTCAGTGTTGTGGTTGGAAAGTAGGGGTCATCTGGTGTTGTCCTGTAAAGGAAGGCTGAGAAGATAGCCTTGCATGCCATGCAAAGGTGTTTGAACTTCTTCCATAGACATGATAGATCTGTTAGGATGCTTTCAGCTGCAGTGGCTTAAATGATAGCAAGTGTATTTTCTCACATAACATGAAGTCCGAAGGTGGGAAGGTACCAGGGTTGCATCACTCAGCAGTTCAGAGATGATCTCCCTACCCCAGGTGTTTGTGTATTTGGCTGTAGCCATTCTTAGTGTGCCAGTGGTGTCTGCTCTCCTGGCTACAGGGTGTTCGTCACCCACACACGATGAGACCTAGTGAAGAAGAGGATCTTTCTGAGCATCCCTACTATGAGGCGGGAACACCTTTACACAGCGGTCCTGGTTCAGTGTATCTTCAGATTCCCTTAGCTGAGATTGTGTTACCTGCAAAGGGGAACGTGATCATGGTGGTTGGCTTGTCTGGTCACTCTCCCTCCTGTGGCCAGGGAAGGTGTTGCCCTTCCTCAGAGGAACCTCCCAGGCAGCCACCTCAGATCATCTGGGTGTTGCCAGCAACATGGGGTCAGGGGTATTGGTTAAGCAGACATTAGGGTCTGCCACCATGCAGAAAAAAGGCTTTAATTTTTTCTTTTCTTTTCTTTTTGAGCGTAGTTTTGCTCTCACTGCCCAGGCTGGAGTGCAATGGCACAATCTTGGCTCACCGCCACCTGCGCCTCCTGGGTTGAAGTGATTTTCCTGCCTCAGCCTCCCGAGTAGCTGGAATTACAGGCACGCACCACCACGCCCAGCTAATTTTGTATTTTTAGGAGAGACAGGGTTTTTCCATGTTGGTCAGGCTGGTCTCAAATTCCCGACCTCAGGTGATCTTTGCACCTTGGCCTCCCAAAGTGATAGGATTATAAGTGTGAGCCACTGCACCCAGCAGGTTTTAGTTTTCTTTTCTTTTCTTTTCTTTTCTTTTTTCTTTTCTTTTCTTTTCTTTTCTTTTCTTTTCTTTTCTTTTCTTTTCCTTTCTTTCTTTCTTTCTTTCTTTCTTTCTTTCTTTCTTTCTTTCTTTCTTTCTTTCTCTTTCTTTCTTTCTTTCTTTCTTTCCTTTCTTTTCTTTCTTTCTCTTTCATTCATTCATTCATTCATTTTTAGAGGCAGAAATTTGCTCTTTCGTCCAGGCTGGAGTGAAGTGGCGCAATCTCCACTCACTGCAACCTCTGCCCCACCCCCGCAGGTTCAAGTGATTCTCCTACCTCAGCCTCCTGAGTAGCTGGGATTACAGGCGCATGCCACCACACCCAGCTAATTTTTGTATTTTTAGTAGAAACAGGGTTTCACTATGTTGGCTAGGCTGGTCCCTAACTCTTGACCTCAGGTGATCCACCTGCCTCAGCCTCCCAAAGTGTTAGGATTACAGGCGTGAGCCACCAATCCTGGCCACCAGGTTTTAATTAGTTTCCTAAAGGTAGGTGTGTTAAGTTAAAAAACTGCATGCACCCCTTGCCCCACCATGTCACTGGTGTGACTATTCTTTTTGGCCTGTGTCTTTCTAGCTGTTGCTTGTATCCACATACTTTAATTAGTTCTGCTCTTACTCTGGGTGCCATTTTGCCTACATTTTCTATTTGCTTGCTTTTCTGTAATATGCACACATTTTCCTATGTTTCCACTGTCATCATAATTATTTAATGAATGTATGGTATTTTACTTTTATTATTTGAGACAGAGTTTCGCTCTTATCGCCAGGCTGGAGTGCAGTGGCGATATCTCTGCTCAAGGCAACCTCTGCCTCCGAGGTTCAAGCAATTCTTCTGCCTCAGCCTCCGTCCTGAGTAGCTGCAATTCCAGGTGCCTCCACCACACCCAGCTAATTTTTGTATTTTTAGTAGAGACAGGGTTTTGCCATGTTAGCCACGTTGGTCTCAAGCTCCTGACCTCACGTGGTCTGCCCACTTTGGCCTCCCAAAGTGCTGGGATTACTTTTTTTTTGGATGCCATGGATAATACTAAAATGAATATATTTCTACATACCTCTTCCTTTGCACATACATGAATAGCCTGACCGTCGTGGTTTAGAGTGTGTGGGAGATGAGAGGGTAGCGATGACATGTGCAGACCACGGTTCAGAGAAAAGTTACTTTGAAAGGTACCAGAAAAAGGGGTTGTTCTAGTTCGCATTTGTTTCCTGAACAGGAAGGATGGTCTGTTTTGTTGAGTGTTCTATCTCCCTTTGAGGTAATGATCTGCTTAAGTCCTTTGTCCATTTATACTCAGAACTCAGTGTACTTCTCATCTTCCTGTATGATTGACATTTACCCCTTTCATAGGATACAAATACTTTTAGGCTCTTATTGTCTTTTATTTTCAACTCTTTGTAGTTTCTGTATATGTCTTTATTATCATTTCCTGCAGCTTCTGCACTTTAAGAAATCACTGATTTTATTTTGTGTTAAAGCTAGTTTTGTTGTTGTTTTGGTATTTTAACTTTTAAGTAATGTAATTAAGATTGGGCTTTACTGTCCCCAAATTGGTATTTATCTAAGTCAATGCTCAGTTACTTCTTTGCACACATACATTCTTAAAAGAATTTTAAAATTATAATTCATTGAATTTGGGGGCTTCTTGTTTTATTTTACTTCATATATCTGAGTTTGCCCTAACACGACAGTATTTAATTATTGTTTTAGAATATGATAAATCTAGTAGGGCTGTCCTTCTCATCTCTGTTTAACTTTTCGGTTTTCAGAATTTGAAGGATATTTTTTCTTTTCCCAAACAAATTTGCAAATCATTTTGACATGACTCTTAAGACATGCTAGTGTTCCATACTGAATGCCCCATTAGGTTAAGATCATAGAAACAGGGCAGTTGGAGAGCTGTTAAGGTTGCTTAGTTTCTCATTTCCATTTCTGTTTAATTTCTAGATTTTGGATCATTGTTTGACTTGGAAAATGATCTTCCTGATGAGCTGATACCCAATGGAGGAGAATTAGGCCTTTTAACCAGTGGGAACCTTGTTCCAGATGCTGCTTCCAAACATAAACAACTGTCGGAACTTCTGCGAGGAGGCAGCAGCTCTAGTATCAACCCAGGAATAGGAAACGTGAGCGCCAGCAGCCCCGTGCCGCAGGGCCTGGGTGGCCAGGCTCAAGGGCAGCCGAACAGTGCGAACATGGCCAGCCTCGGGGCCATGGGCAAGAGTCCTCTGAGCCAGGGAGATTCTTCAGCCCCCAGCCTGCCAAAACAGGCATCCAGCACCTCTGGGCCCACCCCCCCTGCCTCCCAGGCACTAAATCCTCAAGCACAAAAGCTGGCGACTAGCAGCCCTACCACGTCACAGACTGGACCTGGTATCTGCATGAATGCTAACTTTAACCAGACCCACCCAGGCCTCCTCAATAGTAACTCTGGCCATAGCTTAATGAATCAGGCTTCTCAAGGACAGGCGCAAGTCATGAATGGATCTCTTGGGGCTGCTGGCAGAGGAAGGGGAGCTGGAATGCCGTACCCTACTCCAGCCATGCAGGGGGCCACGAGCAGCGTGCTGGCTGAGACCCTAACACAGGTTTCCCCGCAAATGGCCAGCCACGCAGGACTGAACACCGCACAGGCAGGAGGCATGGCCAAGGTAAGTGAGCTGAAGTGCTTTCAATACTTCCTACCTAACCGCAGGCTTTCCCTCCGAGTAAAGCGTAAAATGGGACCACGCGGCCCGCCCCTGTTCCTCCTCTTGGGCTCTCCATGTGCCACTCATGCTTGGAAGAGACAGATTTCTTTCTAGGATAGAGATCTCTGTCCCATTTCTATCTTTAAAATGAGAATTCTTAAAGAAGTAGGATAGCTTGCAGGTCAGGCAATTGGAAAAATACAGGGCCTGCCTTTGGAGGGATTGCCAGTTTTCAGCCTCTGAGGAAAGCATATGGAGGTATGAATGAACACATGGCTGAAAGAGGCCACTTATTGGAATCGGCTTTGGAGTGCATCAGTGAACCTGATAAAGGTTGCTTCCTGCCTCTGTACTGCCCACGGATGAGGTGCTTGCTGGTCTGCGTGCTCCTCTACGGCCACCCAGTGAAGTGTCTGTTGTCAGTCTCCATTTCACTGATGGAGAAAGCTGTGTTCCAAGGTCGTCAACTCACTCTGTGACATGTTAACAAGGAAGAGGTGGCAGAGCCTGGGAGACGCACAGGCATTCGGGTCCCTGAGGAAACCCCAGTATAGTGGTTCTTGAAGTGGGCTCCTCCCGGACCAGCAGCAGCAGCAGCAGCGTCCCCTAGGAGCTTGTTAGATAAGCAGACTTCTTTACTGACTCAGAAACTGGGAGATGGGCCCAGTGCCCTGGGCTTTTTAAGAAGCATTCAGATGGATGCTGGACACGGTGACTCACGCCTGTGCTCCCAGCACTTTGGGAGGCCGAGGCAGGTAGATCGCTCAAGTCCAGGAGTTCAAGACCAGCCTGGGCAACATGGTGAAACCCTGTCTGTTTAAAAAGAAGAAAGGTGGTTTCAGGGTCGCCCCTGCCCTCCCCCGCCTGTGCGGTGTTCAGTCCTTGACACACAAGGTCAAGAGCTCTGCTAGGGAAAGGCCTGGACTGGGGTTTGCAGCCACCAGCCTTGTAGCTGCCTTCTAGAGTAGAAACTAACTTGGTGAAGGGGGAAGGCAAATGCCTAGATAGATGTGACAGCTGGAAAAGCGCAGGGCTGACAGGGAGGAGCATAGAGAAGGAAGCACGGCCTATTCCCACTGAAGTGACAAACACTGTGGATGCTCCGCGGCCACAGGCTTCTCAACGGCAGCCACCAGGCACGTTTTCAGGCAGTGGAATTCCATACATCCCAGAACAGAAAATCAGTTTGGGCTGTTCTTTGGATTTGATTAGTGCCAAGTACGGGTGAGGGAGAAATAAGAGTAGAACACAGTTTCCCCACAAGGTCGATGAGAGTTTTGGGTGATGGATCTAAAACCCTGTGACTGTTGTAAACAATGAGAGGATTTTTTTTTTAACTCCAGAAAAGGGGATGAAGTAATTCTCAACGTTTAAATTGTATTTGTATCTTTTGAAATGTTAGTAGAGGGGAATGTGAATTTAAATTTTACTTGTACCTGGCATTTGAAGAAGAGTCTGTATGGTGTGTCATTTAGAGTTGATTGAGAAGGAACTTCTCGAGTTTACGGTTACTGGATAGATTGATAGTTGTTTCTTTTCCTAATTTCTTCATCACTCTACTCCTTACTACCCATTTTTAAAATTCCTTATATTCTGGAGAGTTTAAATCATATGAAGTTGACATAATAGTATAAAGCAATGATCTCCCAAACTTTTATTTTAATCTCAAGATTGGTGAATAATCTTAACAATTACTGAGGACACCAGAGAGATTTCCTTAACATATGCAGTATACCTCTCAGTATTTACCATATTAAATAGGAGAACAGAATTTTGAAACGTATTTCATTATCTGTCCCGCACAGTGGCATCACACATCACAGAGCAACTAAAAAACTGGATCCACTGTGTTACTGTGAGAGAATGCGTGAAAAGACAAATAATGTCTTAGTATTTTATGGAAATAGTTTTGACGTCATGGTCTTCTGAAAGGTCTGGGACCTTGCACTGTACTTCAAGAGCTTTTGATAACATGTATGTAGAAGTTAGACTTTGTAGATCTAAAAACAAGGTCATTATCACCTGTTAATAAATTTAGATCTGGCATGGTGGCTCGTGCCTGTAATCCCAGCACTTTGGGAGGCTGAAGTGGGTGGATCACCTGAGGTCGGAAGTTCGAGACCAGCCTGACCAACATGGAGAAACCCCACCTCTACTTCAAATACAAAATTAGCCAGATGTGGTGGTACATGCCTGTAATTCCAGTTACTTGGGAAGCTGAGGCAAGAGAATTGCTTGAACCCAGGAGGCAGAGGTTGCGGTGAGCCAAGGTCACCCCATTGTACTCCAGCCTGGGCAACAAGAGTGACACTGTCTCAAAAATAAATAAATACATATATACATACACACACACACACACAGACACACACACACACACACACACAAATTTAATAGTAACTTCATGTCATCCAGTGTCTACAGAAGAGTCGCTTTTCCAGTGACTTCCTATGTTGTAATTTGTTGGGGTTTTTTTTTTTTTTTACTGGAGTCTCTTTTACCAGGCTGGAGCACAGTGGCATGATCTTGGCTCACTGCAACCTCCGCTTCCTGGGTTCAAGCGATTCTCCTGCCTCAGCCTCCCAAGTAGCTGGGACTACAGGTGGGTGACGCCACACCCAGCTGATTTTTATATTTTCAGTAGAGACAGAGTTTCACCCTGTTGACCAGGATGGTCTCGATCTCTTGCCCCCGTGATCTGCCTGCCTCAGCCTCCCAAAGTGCTGGGATTACAGGTATGAGCCACCGCACCTGGCCTGTAATTTTTTTTTTTTTTAATAGATTTTTACTCAAAGTCTACGTTTCAGTCAGTTGATATGCCTCCTGAGAATCTGTTAAAGAATCTGTTAGTCTGTAGGATCCTTACAGTTTATTTATTAAAGAATCTTGTTTTGGTTGTTGTCTGCTATTCATCCTGAGGAGTGTCTTCCAGAGGTTGGACTTTGCTGATTACACCTGTAACAGTTTATGCTCCTCTGTCCACTCAGGCTTTTCATTCCATCCTGGGGTTCCTTTATACTGAGTGGTCTTTCTTTCAAACAGCAACTTCTGGATGTAACTGTTTGGAAAGTGAGCCTTGTTGGCGTGTTGGGGATAATCGTCTGTTTCCTATAAGTATCTCAAAGCAGCCCACTGAAGGTGGGTAGAATGCATTTTTGAAAGACGTGTCCTGGCCTTGGGGTGGAATGAAAGACCACGTAGTGGTTGGCAAAAAGAGCAAGAGAAAAGCCAATTTTTAAACCATTCCCTCTCTAGAACCTAACTATAGCAAAGCCAACTAGATTTTAAAATGCACAAAGAAAAGGTGCTTTTTTTTTTTTTTTTTTTTTTTTTTAATTTTTTCTTTAAAAAAAAAAGAGACGGGGTTTCATCATGTTGGCCAGTGTCTGGTCTTGAACTCCTGACCTTGTGATCCTCCCACGTCGGCTTCCCAAAGTGTTGAGATTACAGGTGTGAGCCACCACACCCGGGAAAAGGTACTTTTTTAAAAAGATAATTTAAGAATTATTACACTGCAAGTACATCCTATGAAATAATTCAAGTAGTAGGAAAAAAGCAGCACCCTCCTTACAGATAAAGCTTTAAAATAGACTGCATAAAGCAGCATGCTGTTTTACTTGTTAGTGTACCTTAGATGGCTTCCTGTGACACTGCACAGAGATTATTTTTTCTTACTGATAGCACAGTATTCCATTATATGATGCATCCTAATTTATTGATGTGATCCTCTGAGGATGAATATTTGGATTGTTCTGACTTTTCATAAGGTATTTTACTGATTGTTCATAATCTTAGTCCGTTTTTCTCTTGAATTGTTTCCCCTTTTTTCTTGTTAATTTATATTCTTAAGTCTCTTAATACATGTTTTTCCCCTTTGTTATTTGTCGTAGTCTGTTTTTTCAGGAATGTGGGCACATAGGTTTACAATATGTTTTTACCAAGTGTACGTTTTCAGTTTTGTTTTGTTTTGAGCTGTAGTTTCGCTCTTTTTGCCCAGGCTGGAGTGCAATGGCGCGATCTCGGCTCACCGCAACCTCTGCCTGTCAGGTTCAAGCCATTCTCCGCCACCAGCCTCCCGAGTAGCTGGGATTACAGGCACGCGCCACCATGCCCAGCTATTTTTTTTTTTTTTTTTTTTTCCGTAGAGATGGGGTTTCTCTGTCTTGGTCGGGCTGGTCTCTAACTCCTGACCTCAGGTGATCTGCCCGCCTCGGCCTCCTAAGGTGCTGGGATTCCAGGCGTGAGCCACTGCACCTGGTGTATGTTTTCGGTTTTTATAGAAACACATATATGTGTTTATTTCCTCTATGGCTTTTTAGGGCTATATTACATTTTAGAAGTGCTTGTTCTATTAAAAAGTTATGAAATATTTTCCTGTGTTTTTCTCCTTATTTCTTACTTCTTTTTTATGATATAGGGTCTCAGTTTGTTGCCCAGGCTTGAGTACGGTGGCATGATCTTGGCTCAGTGCAACCTCCACCTACTGGGCTTAGGTGATCTGCCTGCCTCAGTCTCCCCAGGAGCTGGGACTACAGGCACTCACCACCACAGCTGACTAATTTTTGTATTTTTTTGTGGATAAGGGATTTTGCCATGTTGCCCAGGCTTTTCTTGAACTCCTGAGCTCAAGCAATCCAACCACCTTGGCCTCCCCAAGTGCTAGGATTACAGGCATGAGGCACTGTGCCTGGCCTCCACAAATCTTTAACTCAATTTATTTTGGCATAAAGAGTGAGACACAGAGATCCAGCGGTATATATATTTTTCATGTTATAATCATCTTAGTACCATTTATTTAGATAATTGATAATCCATCTTTTCTTCCATTGATATGCTATTTTTGGTATATACTTTATTCACTTTTCAAATATATAGGATTTGGGTCTAATTCTGAACTCTTTTTAGTTGCATTGACCTTTGCTTTGCTTGTTCCCGTACCAGAAATGTATTAACCTAGCTGTGTGATGAATTTTAGTATATGACCGCACTAGTTATTCCTCACACAAGTGGTTCTCAACCCTGGCTATACTTTATCAGATTTATCTGTAGAGTTCTTAAAAATATGATGTCTGAACCACACTGCAGACAAATTAAGTTAGAATCTGTGGGATATGATAGGGGCATTCATACAGTGTGCAGTTCCTCAGATGATTTTCATGGCAGCCAGGGTTGAGAACCACTGTGTTAGATAAATTTAGGACTTTTTTTCAAATTTTAAAAACAAAAAGTCTGGGATTTTGGATTTATAAGATTCAGTACAACTTTATAAATCATTTTAGGAGGGATGTGACATTTTAACAGTTTTGTGGCTTCCTCAGTCTTTTTATCCTATGCATATAAATGATCTTTTCTGAGGGTCTTATGTTCCTTAGAAGCATAGTATGGTTTTCTTTATCTATATAATCAATCTTTCTTACTTAGTTTATTTCTGGAGGTATTAGGGGGTTTTTGTTGCTGTTGGGGATGAGTTCTATTTCATTATCTAACTGGCTATTTTAATATAGGAAAGATGTTATGTATATGCTACTCTGGTACTCTGGCTGCTTTATGGGATTATCTTAAATATTCTAATACATTTTCAGGAGATTCTGTTGGGTTTTCCAAGGAGATAGTAATCTTTTGTATTATTGATAATTTTCTTTTCTCCTTGCTAATATTTTTACCAGTTTTTGTACTCTTAGGCATCCCTCCTGTGTCGTATCCTACTTAACTGGATATGTATCTAGTGTTTTATTATTAAGAATAATGTGAGCTTTGGTTCACAGTCATAGTATATTTCTTTCTAAATTAGGGCATAATCTATTCCTCATAAAATAAATGATAAAATCTAAATGTTAGGTTTTATAAAATTTCTCTTTGATATTTACCTATGGTGATTACATTGTGATTTTTCACTTTCCGTTTATTTATGGGATAGATTATCTGAATAGGTTTTATAATATCAAATTGGGCCATCTGTGTAATTGTAAAATAAAAAGTTAATGTATTGCTGAGTTTTAATTGCTAGTGTTTCATTTAGAATTTTGTTTCTCATTAATCAGTGATGAAATTGATCCATAGTTCTTTTTGTGCTTTGCCAATTTTTATATCAGTGTTATGTTAACTTGGTCAAAAAGAATTTGAAAGTCTTTTGTATTCTCTGAAACAGTTTAGATAGATTTGGAATTATCTATTCCATTAAGAATTGAGAGACTTCACCCTTAAAGTGATGTGGACCTGAAGCCTTTTTTTTCTTGGAAGTGACTGAAGATCTTTGATAATAGTACCAGGTGTGGTGGCTCACACTTGTATTTCCAACACTTTGGGAGGCTGAGGTGGGAGGATTGCTTGAGCCCAGGAGTTTAAGACCAGCCTGGGAACGTAGGGAGACCCCGTCTCTAACAAAATTTAACAGTTTGTTGGTCATGGTGGCAGACATCTGTGGTCTCAGCTACTCAGGAGGTTGAAGCAGGTGGATCGCTTGAGCCCAGGAGTGCAAAGTTGCAGTGGGCCATGATCTCACCACTACACTCAAGCATAGCCAACAGAGTGAGACTCTGACTCAAAAAAACAAAAACAAAACAAAACAAAACAAAAAAATCATTGACAACTTTATTGCTATTTTCTATAAATATTGGCTCTTTTAGGCTTTTAGTAGTCTCTTAGGTCAGTATAATTTTTATTTAGTAAAGTCTAAATTTGCTTTGATTTTGAGAAAAACTAACATATTAATTCTTAATCTGTGTTAAAAAAAAAATTAGGAGGTAGGTAAGTCCCATGTTGCAGATTAAGAAAGGCTGCCAGTAAGTGGCAGAACCAGGCTTGCGTTCACACAGTCTGGCCAGGGGTCTGTTAGCACTAATGCAGTATAGTCTGTTTTTACAGTTTCTATTTTAGTAGAATTTTTTTTTCATCTAGTCTTTAACATTTGTTAACTTACAGCTGTGCACAAATGTGTGCAGTTCTCAGTCATTTTCGTTATTTGTGATTATTTCTCCTTTTCTCGTTCCTAATTTTATGTGACTCTTAAAGAAAATATTTACAGTAGGAAAAACATGACCCTTGTTGACAACATGGCAATATTATTAACAAGACATAGTATCACTGTTTTTTTCGTTTTCTTTACTTTTGTGATAGATGAATGCATAGTAAGACTTTAAAAAAAAAAAACCATTTCTCAAATTTGACAGTAGCAAAACTTAACAGGTTTTATTTTTTTATTTTTTATTTTATTTTTTTAAAATTTTTATTTCTTTTAACAAAAAAAAAAATTATAAAAATAAGATGAGGTTTCACCATGATGGCCAGGCTGGTCTTGAACTCCTGACCTCAGGTGATCCACCCACCTTGGCCTCCCAAAGTGCTGAGATTACAGGCATGACCACTGCACCCAGCCCTTAACAGGTTCTCTTATCAGAGGAGCATGTTTTCATTTTCTACTAAAAATAACTCATACACTTGTCCTCTAGAAATAGAGAGCAAAAAAGATATTTAGGTGGGATTTAGAAGCCATACAGACTCTCCCTTTACTCTAGGTGTTGAGAGATGTTGCTCTGCACAGAGACGACAGAAGGAAGCCAGAAGCTGGTAGAAGGAGGAAGGTATAATATTACCAGGTCAAGGGGTCCAGAGGCATTCTAATTTTAAGGTTGATAAGAATTTGCTTTTGTGATCTGAGAAATCTTACAAGTACTTTCTTTTAACTAATGAATCTGAAAAGTGAGCAAAATAGTTTGTATGGTAATCCATCTTCATAGGGGTTCAGATTAGGGCTTACTTTTTGAATAAAGTTTTTGGAATATTCATCTTTTTCAGAAAGTCATCAGAAAACACAGGGCTTGATTTTTGACTGGAGATCTTCCTAGAGTAAACGTGTTTTGTTTTGTTTTGTTTTGTTTTGAGTTGGAGTCTCACTCTGTCCCTCAAGCTGGAGTGCAGTGGCAAGATCTTGGCTCACTGCAACCTCCACTTCACGGGTTCAAGTGATTCTCCTGCTTCAGCCTCCCAAGTAGCTGGGACTACAGGTACACACCACCACGGCTCGGCCAAGTTTTGTATTTTTAGTACAAATTAGGCCAGCTCTCAGGACTCAGTGAGATATCATTTTGGATAGATACTATATAGCAGTGGTTCCCAAACTGGAACGTCCAGCAGAGTCACTGCAGGCTTGTCAAGACAGATTTCTACCTCCAGCTTGCTTCTGATTCAGCAGATTTTGGGTAGGACCTGAGAATTTGCATTTCTTTTTTGTAGAGATGGGGTTTCACTATCTTGGCCAGGCTGATCTTGAACTCCTAACTTTGTGATCCACCCGCCTCAGCCTCCCAACGTGCTAGGATTACAGGCGTGAGCCACCGCGCCTGGTCTTGCATTTCTTTTTTTTTTTTTTAAGATGGGATTTCACCATGTTGGTCAGGCTGGTCTTGAACTCCTGACCTCAGGTGATCTGCCTGCCTTGGCCTCCAAAGTGCTTGGATTACAGGCGTGAGCCACCGCACCCGGCCGGTCTTGCATTTCTAACCAGCTCACAGGTGACCCTAATTGTGGTGGTCAGGGACCACACTCTGAGAAGCTGTGCTCTAAAGGAATGGATTAGCAAAATATAATCAGTAAAGAATTTATTTTATTTTATTTTTTTTTGAGTGGAGTCTTGCTCTGTCATCAGGCTGGAGTGCAGTGGCGTGATCTCAGCTGACTGCAACCTCCTCCTCCCAGGTTCAAGTGATTCTCCTCCCTCAGCGTCCTGAGTAGCTGGGACTACAGGTGCACACCACCATGCCCAGCTAATTCTTTTGTATATTTAGTGGAGATGGGATTTCACCATGTTGACCAGGTTGATCTCGATCTCTTGACCTGGTGATCCTCCCACCTCAGCCTCCCAAAGTGCTGGGATTACAGGTGTGAGCCACCATGCCTGGCCAGTCAGTAAAAAATTAGTAGAAACATGTTGGCTAAGAAATCATTAATCCATTTTCTCTATTTTGGATATATTATTGGGAATTTCTAATTTTATTTATTTTGAGACAAGGGTCACTCAGTCACCCAGGCTGGAATGGAGTGCAGTAGCATTACTATGGCTTCCTGCAGCCTTGAACTCCTGGGCTCAAGCGATGCTCCAGCCTCAGACTCCTAAGTAGCTCATACTACAGGTATGTACCATCATGCCTGGCTAAGTTTTTTGATTTTTTTTTAAATTGATACTCTTATATACACCTTTATTTGTACTGAAAATTGTAAAAAGAACACAAAGTTTCCTCTTAATGCAACCCAAATTTTTCTTACTGTTACTCTCTAGGCAAACTACCCAATGCTTTTTTTTACCCACAAGTGTCTTTGCTTCAAATTCTTGATACTGGGTTTCATCTCGCTGACTTTGGGCTTCTAAAACACGAGGATACTTAGGTCAAAGATGGCTTCTTTGAGTCAAATTTAACAGTAAAGCTGAAGTATACTAAAGTTACTCGGATACCTTCAAACTACAGAGATCCCTTATATATCACTAGTATCATTGTAGAAAGGAAAAGATACAAGAAGAAAAATACATCCTAGAACTCATTATGAAAATTTTTGGTATATAGTCTATTGTAGCATGGAGTAGCTTTCTCAACCTGCTTCATGAAATTACCAGCAAGGAAAAAAAAGTACAAGAATAAGGTTTATGGCTGACGTGGCTCATTGTCGTAATTCTCTTTTGTAGCATTCTCAGAAGGATGCCATCTGTTATACACACAGAAACTACAGCAACATCTGAATCGTCCACTCCTGATTCATTCTGAACTCCCTTAAGCCCAGTGTTAGTTCACTTTCAAGCCTAGCTCTGCCTAGTAACAGGTGTCTCAATTTTGCCATCCTTTTTGCGTCGACAGCAGTGTTCTTACTCTTCTCTTGTAAAGCAAGTAATCTCTGATTTCCCTGAGGATCATTGCTCCCATATACTGTTGTTGAGGTGAACCTTCCGGCATAGGGGCAGGGAATTTGGTAGTAGGGTTGATAGTCAAGTTACTAAGGTTCGTTATCAACATTTTGGAGCGGAAATTTTGAGAGGCCCCTGACTGTCCTGGAAATTTTCTTCGGTGAGTATTTGTGAAGATTCTTGGGACCAAGGTTGGATTAAACTTCTGTGATGGGTACATTAGCAGTCATGACACACCACTTACCTTCTCCTGGATCTTTGAAACCCAGCAGAAATTGGTGACGGACTCTCAGATTGCCAGAAGGTAGACCAGAAAGAGCCTGAAATGCAAACTCCGACCAATTTTTTTTCTTTTACTTTTAATGCAGACAAGGTGTTGCTATGTTTGCCTGGGCTGGTCTTGAACTGGACTTAAGCTGACCTCCTGTCATGCGCCACCCAAAGTGCTGGGATTACAAGTGTGAAACATCATGCCTGTCTGGAATTTCTAATATTTAATAGCAAGAGAAATAATACTATACAGTTGTCTGTTGCTTTTCACTTTTTCATGCGAAGTCATCTGATTGTTAAAATAATGCAAAGAAATAATGGAATTTTATATTAAGCACATCTTAATTTGGCCTCTTTTAAAAGATTACAACAAAAATAGTTTATAGAATGAAACTCTGTAGACCAATGAATTAATACAATGTAATGCAGAATGTATGTAACTTGTATGGGCACAGATGTTTAGTAGCCATATTAAGCAGTCTAGGATCTTATGACTATAATGGAAGATGAACATAGGTGTCCTGTAGAATGTATGATTCAGAATGTACCTACCTTCCCATGATAATTAATCATGAATTTTCTTTCTTTCTTTCCTTCTTTTTTTTTTTTTTTTTTTGAGACGGAGTTTTGCTCTTGTTGCCCAGGCTGGAGTGCAATGGCATGATCTCGGCTCACTTCGACCTCTGCCTCCCGGCTTCAAGCAGTTCTCCTGCCTCAGCCTCCCAAGTAGCTGGGACTATAGGTGCCTGCCACCATGCCCAGCTAATTTTTTGTTTTTTGTTTGTTGTTGTTGTTTGTTTGTTTTTGAGATGGAGTCTCGTTCTGTTGCCCACGCTGTAGTGGCAGTGGTGCAATCTCGGCTCACTGCAACCTTCACCTCCTGGGTTCAAGCCATTCTTCTGCCTCAGCCTCCTGAGTAGCTGGGACTACATGCGTGTGCCACCACGCCACACTAGTTTTTTGTATTTTTAGTGGAGATGGGGTTTCACCGTGTTAGCCAGGATGGTTTTGATCTCCTGACCTCATGATCTGCTTACCTCAACCTCCCAAAGTGCTGAGATTACAGGTGTGAGCCACTGCACCCAGCCCATTTTTTGTATTTTTAGTAGAGACAGGGTTTCACCATTTTGGCCAGGCTGGTCTTGAACTCCTGACCTCAGGTGATCAGCCCCCCTCGGCCTCCCAAAGTGTTGGGATTACAGGCGTGAGTCACTGCACCTAGCCTCATGAATTTCTTTTTTAAACTTCTCAATTAAATGGGATTGCATGTGTATATTAAATGGATTGACACACACATTGTACTTAGTATACTTAGCAGCAGTAGTAGTAATAGCAGCACCTCAGACGGCCTTCTGCAGATGTAGTGGCTAATTGCTTTCAAGCCTGGCATGGGCTCTGGAATAAGCTGCCTCAGTTCACATCCAGGCTTCACTAATTATTAGCTGTGGGAAACTTAGTTAATCTCTCTAGGTTTTAGTTTTTTTGGCTTTTAATTGAGAATAATAGTAGCTGCCATTGATAATTGTTGCATCAATTAAAAATGGATAATAATCTCTATCTTACAGAACCATGTGCCAGTTAAATGAGATGGTATATGTAACATTATTAGCATAGTGCATAGGTTTACGGAAAACCTTTCAGAAAACATTGAGTAGTGAACTGGCAAGGTGCTTTGCCACATAAAATAATTTGAGATAGCCACAAAACATTTGAAGTGATAATGAGACTGCTTTTCTGATATTTTCAGAAAACATTATTTATTTATTTAATTTTTTTAAGAGATGGGGTTTCACTATTGTTGGTCAGGCTGGTCTTGAACTCCCGACCTCAGGTGATCCGCCCTCCTTGGCCTCCAAAGTGCTTGGATTACAGGCGTGAGCCACCACGCCCGGCCCAGAAAACATTTTTTGGCAGTAAAAATAGCTGTTGAACTTGGTGGCTCATTCCTGTGATCCCAGCTCCTTGGGAGGCTGAGGCAGGAGGATTGCTTTAGGCCAGGAATTTGACACCAGCCTGGGCAACAGACCGAAATCCGTATTCAGTTTTAAAAGGTTGATGTTTATTATAGAAAATTAGCACAGAAATGTCTAGAAAAGAAAATCTTGCCTGTAAGCCTGTCACCTGGTCATACTTAGTGCTAAAGAAAACCTACTTCTGATGTTTTCTCTACTAGGCTTTTATCTATAATTATGTATCTTTTTTTTTTTAGATGGAGTCTTGCTCTGTTGCCCAGGTGGAGTGCAGTGGCCTGATCTCAGCTCACTGCTGCCTCCCTCTCCCAGGTTTAAGCGATTCTCCTGCCTCAGCCTCCCTAGCAGCTGGAACTATAGGCGCACGTCACCATGTCCCGCTAATTTTTGTATTTTTTTTTAATTTTTAATTTTTTTATTTTTTTTCAATACTCTACACGTTCAGAGAAACTTCTCTAGTAACAAACTATAGAAATGATCCCTGAAAGTATAGTCTTAGTTTTTGTATTTTTAATAGAGATGAGGTTTTACCATGTTGGCCAGGCTGGTCTTGAACTCCTGATCTCATGATCCACCCACCTTAGCCTCCCAAAGTGCTGGGATTACAGGCATGAGCCACTGCACCCAGCTTTATCTTTTCTAAAGTCAGAGTTGGAGTAATATTTCTCCAGTTAACTTTGTGGCTGATTATTTTCTATAACACAAACGGAATGAATGTTTAGCATAATAACAATGAAGATTTTTATTTGATGTATCTCCTAGGTGGCCACCTTGAAGAATAACTTAGACATTTGCCACTTAACAATGGGGGTGAAATGCATCCTTAGGTGATTTTGTTATTGTAGAAAGATCATAGAGTGTACTTTAGATGGCATAGCCTATTATTCACCTAGGCTATATAGTATACCCTGTTGCTCCTAGACTATAAATCTGTACATCATGTTACTGTAATGAATACTGTGGGCAGTTGTAACACAATGCCACAATGCTAAGTATTTATAAACCTAAACATTTCTATACATAGAAATGCTATAGCAAAAAATAATGTGTAAAAGATTAAAAATGGCATACCTGACTAGGCACTCTGTCTCATGCCTGCAATCCCAGCACTTTAGGAGGCTGAGGCAGGAGGATCATTTGGGCCCATAAGTTGGAGACTGACCTCGGCAGCATAGATCCTGGTGTGTGTGTGGTGGTAGGGGGGTGAGGGAGAGGGTGTGGTGTGTGTGTGTAAAATACACCTATATAAGGCATTTACTATGAATGGTGTTTGCAGGACTGGAGGTTGCTGTAGATGGGTGAAAGTGATGGCCGAGAACGTTGCTATACACTGCTATAGACTTTATAAACAGTGTACACTTAGGCCACACTAAATTTATTTTTTTTCAATTTCAGTAATAAATTAACCTTAGCTTACTGTTACTTTTCACTTTATAAACTTTGGTTGTTGGTTTTGTGTTTTGTTGTTTTTTTTTTTTTTGAGATGGAGTCTTGCTCTTTCGCCAGACTGGAGTGGTTTGGCACAATTTCGGCTCACTGCGACCTCCAGTTCCCTGGTTTGAGCGATTAGCCTCCTGAGTAGCTGTGATTACAGGTACATGCCACCACGGCCAGCTAATTTTTTTGTATTTTTAGTAGAGATGGGGTTTCACCATGTTGGCTAGGCTGATCTCAAACTCCTGACCTCGTGATTCGCCTGTCTCAGCCTCCCAAAGTGCTGGGATTGCAGGCACATGTCACCACGCCCAGCCCTAAACTTCTGTTTTTTTAAAAACTTTTTTATTCTTTTGTATTAACACTTAGCTTAAAGCACAAACATGTTACAACATGTACAGCTGTACAAAAGTATTTGTGCTTATTCATAAACTTTTTTCTTTTTAAAATTTTCAATCTTTTTTGTTAAAAACTAAACACAAACATGCACACACACACACTCTAGCCTAGGCCTGCATAGGGTCAGGATCATGAATATCACTCTCTTTCACCTCCACATCTTGTCCCACTGAAAGGTCTTCAGAGGCAGTAACATGTATGGAGACTCTAATCTCCTATGATGACAGTGCTGCCTTCTGGAATACCTCCTGTAGGTCCTGCCTTGAGGCTGTTTTACAGTTAACTTAAAAAAAAAGTAGAAGGAGTGTACTCTAATAAGTGTAGCAAATACATAAACCAGTAACATAGTCATTTATTATCATTATTGAGTATTATATACTATACATAATTGAGCCATGCTTTTATACAGTTGGTAGTGCATAGATTTGTTTATGCCAGTAGGTTCACAGATATGTGAGTAATGCTTTATGACAGTTTCAACAGCTACTACATCACTAGGCCATTGGAATTGTTCAGCTCCATGATAATCTTATGGGACTGCCATATATGAGGTCTGTTGTTGACTGAAGTGTTGTTATGCAACACATGATTGTACTTATAAGAAAAACCATTGTCTTTGTTACTTTATCAACTGAATGTCAACTGTTAAGATCTGGAGTTAAATGCCTACCTATATTTATTTTTAAAAGATTTTTATTTATTTTACTTTTATTATATTTTGAGGTATAATTTACATAGCGTGAATGCACAGATCTTATATTTGTCAAAACCCTTTATCCATGTAACCAACCCCGCATCAAAATTCAAGACATTTCTCTTACCCCAGAATGTTTCTTTGTATGCCTCCCTTTTTCTGTCTCCACTCATACCCCCACAGTTACTACTAATTTCTTTCACCATGAATTGCTTTGCTTGTTCTCAGACTTCGTATAATGGAATAATATAGTATGATTACTTATAGTATGTGCTTTTTAAATAAGGCTTCTTTTGCTCACGACTTGTTTTCTGAGATCATCCATGTTGTTGGCATGAACCAGTTCTTTGTTATTACTAAGTGATATTCTGTTGTATGACTAGCATAATTTGCTTATCCATTCTCCCATTAATGGACGTTGGGGTGGTTTCCACTTTGAAGCTATTAAGAATAAATCTTCTGTGAACATTTTTGTACAGGTTTTTGTGTGGACATGTAAATTTTCATTTCTCTTAGATAAATAGGAATGAAATTGACTGTATAAGGAGGTTTCTGTTTTTGGAGTCGGTAGTCTAAGGGCAAACTATATCTCATAGGCCACATCCAGCCCCATGACCTGTTTTTATATGGCCTGCCACATAAGAATGGGTTTTATATTTTTAAAGGATTATTTAAAAAGAAAATGTGGGATGGAAACCATAGGTCATCTGCAAAGACTAAATTATTTACTAACTGGCCCTCGATAGAAAAAAAAAATTCCCTGTAGTTCTGTTATAGTTTGTTCAATTGATCTATTTTTCTATCCATTTAGTTTGTTTTTACGGAAAGCTTTTAAAGATTTTTGGGTTATTTTTGAGATGGAGTCTTGCTCTGTCGCCCAGGCTCAGGTGCTGCCCAGGCTGGAGTGCAGTGGCACAATCTCAGCTCACTGCAACCTCTGTCTCCTGGGTTCAAGCGATTGTCCTGCCTCAGCCTCCTGAGTAGCTGGGATTACAGGCATCTGCCACCATGCCCAGGTAATATTTTGCATTTTTAGTAGAGACAGGGTTTCACCATGTTAGCCAGGGTGGTCTTGATCTCCTGACCTTGTGATCTGCCCACCTCAGCCTCCCAAAGGCTGGGATTACAGCCATGAGCCACAGTGCCCAGCTAAAGATTTTATTCTTTTGGAGTAGTTTGGGCTTCACAACTAAATGAAGGTACAGAGATTTTTCCATCTATCCTCTGTCATAGTCTCCCCCATTATCAGCGTCCTCCCCAACTCCCCTGTCTAGAATGGTACCGTTTGTCACAATCCATAAACCTATATTGATACATCATAATCAACCCAAAGTCTGTAGTTTTCATTAGGGTTCACTCTTGGTGTTGTACATTCTCTGGGCTTGGACAAATGTGTAATGATGTGTGCATCATTGTAGTGTCATGCAGAGTATTTTTACTGACCTAAAAGTCCTCTGTGTTTCACTTCTTAGTCCCTCTCTCCTCCCCCCAAACCCTGGCAACCACTGATTGATTGTCTCTGTAGTTTTGCCTTTTTGTAAAGTTACACTCAATACAATGTATAGCCTTTTCTGATTGGCTTCTTTCATTTAGTAATATGTATTTAAGGTTCCTCTGGATCTTTTCATGGCAATTATCCCTTTACCTACTGAAGGACTTCATGGTTGCTCCCAAGTTTTGGCAGTTAGGAGTAAACCTACCGTAAACATTCATATGCAGGTTTTTGTCCAGATAAAAGTTTTCACCTCTTTTGAGTAATTACCGGAGAGCACAGTTGCTGGATTATGTGATAAAAAGTGTCTGCTTAGTTTTGTAAGAAACTGCAAAAATACCTTCCAAAGTATCTGTAACATTTTGCATTCCTACCAGTGATGAATTAGAATTCCTGTTGTAGTACATCCTCGCCAGCATTTGGTGTTGACAGTGTTCTGGATTTGGCTATTCTAATGGGAGAATATTGGTATCTCATTGTTTTAATTTGCATTTCTCTGATCACCTTTTCATATGCTTATTTGCTATCTGTGTATCTTTGATGAGGTGTGTGTTAAGGTTTTTGGCTCATTTTTAAACCAGCTCATTGTTATTGTTGAGTTTTGAGAGTTCTTTATATATTTTTGCAAATAGATCTTTATCAGATGTGTCTCTTGTACATATTTTCTCCCAGTCTGTGGCTTATGTTCTCATTTTCTTGACATTATCTTTGAAGGGGCAGTTTTTTATTTTAATGAAGTCCATTTTATTATTTCATAAGTGAAACTTTCATAGATGTACTTTAGTTTTACAATAAGTGTTAAAGTCATGTTGCTTAGTTTCTTGTTTTCATTTCTGTTTAATTCCTAGATTTCAGATCATTGTTTGTTGCTGGTATGGAGAAGTATAATAATTTTTTTGGTACTAATGTATCTGTGGCCCTGCTAAACTCACTTATTAATTTTTTAAGATGTCTTAGAATTTTCTGGACCATGTTGTCTGACAGTAAAAATAGTTTTTGTTTTGTTTTGTTTTGTTTTTTTTTTAAAAGAAAGAAAAAGAGAAAGAGCAAAAGAAAGAAAAAAATGAAAGAGAGAAAGAGGGAGAGAGAACAGGATTCTTGTTTTATTGCCCAGGTTAGAATGCAGTCTAAAAATGGGTATTAAAAACCTCTTTTATGCCAATAATTGTGCTTAACAATGGAGACAGGAAGAAATAGGGGATGAAAATAAATAAGCAGACAACCAATATTTTATTTAAACCTGTGAAATGCTATGCAATTGCTGAGGAGTGATTTACTTCTAATTATGTGGTCACATTTAAAATAGGTATAATGCAATACTGAGAAAAATGTATGTTTTGTGGATTTGTGGGAGGAGAGTTCTGTAAATATTTGTTAAGTCTAGTTGTTCCAGGTCTGAGTTCAAGTCTTGGATATGCTTGTTAATTTTCTATCTCATTGATCTGTGTAATACTGGCAGTGTAATGTTAAAGTCTCCCACTATTACTGTGTGGGAGTCTAAGTGTCTTTGTTAGTCATTAAGAACTTGCCCTATGTATCTGGGTGCTCCTGTAATGGGTGCGTATATATTTAGGATCGTTAGGTGTTCTTGTTGCATTGATCCTTTCACCACCATGTAATGTCCCTCTTTGTTTCTTGTGTTCTTTGTTGTTTTAATGTCTGTTTTATCAGAGACGAAAATCACAGCTTCTGGTAATGCTAGCTGGCTGTTTTGCCCATTAGTTGATGTAGATTCTTCATTATGGTGATGCTCTT
>CAUYQU010047429.1:0-25907 GCA_963574635.1 Cheracebus regulus | reverse complement strand
CCAGTTACCTTTAATTTTTTGTAGAGACAGGGTCTCCATATGTTGCCCAGGCTGGCCTCTTACTCCTGGCCTCAAGTGATCCTCCCACCTAGCCTCCCAAAGTGCTAGAATTACAAGCATGAGCCACCGTGCCCCATCTTGCTCTACTAATTTCATTTCATATGTTAGGTGACCATGTAATTGATCATCCAAACCAGGATACTGTAAGAATGAAAGAGGCTGACAGTTGTATGATGGTGGGACTAGCATTGTGCACTGAGATTATTTCTGGGAAAGCAGGAGATATGCCACCCTGCTTATCATGTGCTTATCTTTGGATTGTTGAATTTGGGATTTCTATTTGCAGGCTTATTTCAACTGGGCAGCCTTGATCCACCCTGCCCAGCGATGCTACCATTCTCTCCACCAGGCCTCTGGGACCCTTTTAGTCACTGTACTTAGCTCATTTCCCCACCCTCCCACTCCCTAAAAGTGTAAGCTTTAGCTCTAGGCAGGGATCAGCACAGCTTTCTCTTTTCTCATTTCTGGGGCCAGGAATCCTGCCTCAGGTCTACTGTCTTGTCTTCTGTGGGTAGTTTTAGTTCCTATTACCCAGAGTCCAACTCCCAGCCTTCCCTACCTGAGTCCAGCGCTTTAACATCTTCAGGCCAAGTCCCCACTTAGTGTTCAGTCCATGGAAATATGTTTCTTATCTTTGAGTATACTCACATAAGTAAATTTTGCTCTTTTTATATCTCATTGCTATGTGTTTAGAGAATCAGTTTACAGTGCTATATGCATTCCCAAATGTTAGGGCAAAAAAAAGCTTCAAAAAATTAGAAAAATTTTTTTAAAAAACTCAAAAAAATACCAGAAAGCAACAATCACACAGAGCATACTCACTGACTCCAATAAAATAAAATTCGAAATTAGCCAAAACTTAACAAAATAAAGTACTCAAGTCAGAGAGGAAAGAGGAAATAAACACCAAAATTAAAGACTCTTTAGATAGAAATTTCAACATGAGGCCGGCACAATGGCTCACGCCTGTAATCCCAGCACTTTGGGAAGCTGAGGCCTGGGAGGATCACTTGAGCCCAGGAGTTCGAGACCAGCATAAATAGCAGAGACAGAACCCATCTCTATTTACTTGCAAAAAAAAAAAGAAGAAGAAGAAGAAGAAGAAGAAAAAAGAAAACAAAGACGTTTTAACATGAAAAGTATCTATCAAACTCTGCAAGTTATTGACAAAAGCAACTCAAAGGAAAATGTATTACTTTACATGAATTTATTGGAAACTAAGAAAAAGGCTAGGCGCGGTGGTACACACCTGTAATCCCAGCACTTTGGGAGGCCAAGGCAGGCAGATCACGAAGTCAGGAGATCGAGACCATCCTGGCTAACACGGTAAAACCCTGTTTCTACTAAAAATACAAAAAATAGGCAATGGTGGCATGCACCTGTAGTCCCAGCTACCTGGGAGGCTGAGGCGGGAGAATCCCTTGAACTTAGGAGTCAGAGGTTGCAGTGAGCCAAGATCACGCCACTGCACTCCAGCCTGGGTGACAGAGTAAGTCTCTGTCTCAAAGAAAATGAAACAAAAACAAAGAAAGAAAACCCTAATAAAAAAGAATCAAATGTTCAACTCCCAAAGCTAGGAGACCTTAAGGAAATAATTAATAAAGGTAGAAGTTAAAGAGAGAAAAAAAATGTTTAATTGGTCAATACAGCAATTTTTTTTTTTTAAGACAGAGTCTTGCTCTGTTGCACAGGCTGGAGTGCACTGGCACGATCACTGCAACCTCACTGTAACCTCCGCCTCCCAGGTTCAAGCGATTCTCCTGTCTCAGCCTCCCAAGTAGCTGGGATTACAGACACCTGCTACCATGCCTGGCTAATTTTTGCATTTTTAGCAGAGACGGGGTTTCACCATGTTGGCCAGGCTGGTCTTGAACTCCTGACCTTAAGTGATCCCAAAGTGCTAGGATTACAGGCGTCAGCCACCACACCTGGCCCAGAGTAATTTTCATAAAGTCTACATTGAGTTCTCATTTCCCTGCTTCAATTATTTAAGGCACTTCCCATCACACTTAGGAAAAAAAAAAAAAAAAAAAACCCACCATAGATACACCTTGGTCTCATGCCTACGTGTATCTATGACCTCAACCAGGATCGCTGTCTTCCCTTAGCTCCCCACATTCAGCCATGCTGGCTATTTCAGATCTCTGAATTCACATGGTTCTTTCCTGTCTCAGAGCTCTTGCCTTTGCCTTCGTCCTGACAGGAAGCTCTCCTCTCCACTCTTTGAATGGCTCCTTTTTCATAGCCTTCGAGCCTCACCTTAACTGTGAAAATTGGTGCAGTCATTTTGGAGAGACTTTGGCAATGCTGGTCGCCTGAGGTCTGGTTCCGTAGAAGCAGAATGCCTCACAGGAGCTGAGAAAGTGAGTTGTTGAAGGAGAGCCTCCAGCAGAAGAAGGCAGCAGTCAGTGGAGATGTGGGCTCAGCTGAAGAACATCAATGTGGTCTTGAAAGGAGCTTTGGAACGTGATTTGCATCCAGAGAGCCAGTCCCATCTGGGGGCCTTTTGTATATCCAGTGTCAGTCCTTGGCCACTGGTTGCTCTTCTGTTCCCCAAGGCAGTGGGAGCTGAAAAGGGTGTTTAACTTCTCTGGCCAAAAAAGGGACAGTTATGACTGGGTGCAGTGGTTCACACCTGTAATCCCAGCACTTTGGAAGGCCGAGGCAGGTGGATCACGAGGTCAGGAGTTTGAGACCAGCCTGGCGAACATGGTGAAACCCCATCTCTACTAAAAATACAAAAATTAGCCAAGCTTGGTGGCGCACACCTGTAGTCCCAGCTACTTGGGAGGCTGAGGCCAGGAGAATCACTTGAACCTGGAGGCAGAGGTTGCAGTGAGCCGATAGCACCACTGCACTCCAGCCTGGGCAACAAGAGAGAAACTGTATCCAAAAAAAAAATACAGAAAAATCTATTTGTGTTGCTATATTACATCTACAGTGATGCTTCTTGTATATAATAGTTTGCTGTACCTATTTACCAGATTTACCTGTTTCCCTATGTAATGAACACCTAATTCCCTAATGAAAAAACAACGCTTTCAATAGTTGTGTGCATGTCTCTCTATGAACCTTGAGACAGTTTCTTTGAGATATATGCCCAGGAGTGGGATTGCTAGGTCATAGGAGATAGATAGATAGATAGATAGATAGATAAATGGGCAAATAGATAAAACAGATATAATTAATTTTACTAACTATCCTAGGTTGCCCTTCTGATTGCCTCTATCAGTTTACACTACTGTCAAAATACAGGATATTTTCATTTATCCTATATCCTCACCAACACTTGATATCATCAGACTCTCTAGTGTTCTGATTGGTGTAAAGACTACCTCATTACTTCTCAGATTACAAGTAAGATTTAATGTCTCTTCATATCTTGTTAACAATTTGGGTTTCCCTTTCCAAAATTCTCTTTTCATATACCTTACCAACTTTGTTCTGGATTTTCTTCCTATTAGCATTTTTCTTTGGTAGAAGTGTCTTATAAATCTAGATATCAATCGATCCCTTATTTATTGTAAGATATTGAAAATATTTGTGTTTGAAAATATCTGGAAATCACTTTGATGTATTTTCTGGTAACTTTGTCAGTGATGCTCTTTCTTGAACAAAAGCCATAAATTTCAACTTTTTTTTTTTTTAAATTAAACTTTCTATTTTGTGGTAATTGTAGACTCACATGTAATTGTAAGAAATAATACAGAGAGATCCAGGATACCCGTTACCCAGTTCTTCCAGTGGTCACAGCTTGAAAAACTCAAGAAGAATTTCATGACCAGGATATAGACATTGATAAGACCAAGATATGGAACACTTCCATGACCACAAAGGCCCCTCATGGTGCCCTTTCATAGCCATGCCCATTTCCCTCCCACCCACTTCCTTGCCTTAACCACAGGAAACTACTGATCTGTTTTACATCTCTATAATTTTATTATTTCAAAAATGCGATGTAAGTGAAATCATACAGTATGTAATTTTAGGGGATTAGCCTTTTCCACTCAGCATAATTATCTGGAGATTCATCCAAGGTATTACAAGTACTCATAGTTCATTCTTTTTATTGCTCAATAATATTTCATGGTGTGGATGTACACAGTTTGGAGAACACCTGGGTTGCTTCCAGTTTTAGGCTATTGCAAATAAAGCTTCTATGAATATTTGTGTGTAGATTTTTATGTGACTGTAAGTTTTCTTTCTTTTCTTTTTCTCTCTTTCTTTCTCTTTTTTCCTTTTCTTTTCTTTTCTTTCTTTCTGTCATGCTCTATTGCCCAGGCTGGAGTGCAGTGGCATGATCTTGGCGCACTGCAACCTCCACCTCCCAGGTTCAAGTGATCCTCATGTCTTAGCCTCCCAAATAGCTGGGACTACAGGCGCCCACCATCGTGCCCAGCTAATTGTTGTATTTTTAGTAAGAATGGGGTTTCACCATTTTGGCCAGGCTGGTCTTGAACTCCTGACCTCAAGTGATCCACCTACCTTGGCCTCCCAAAGTACTGGGATTACAGGCATGACCCACCATGTCCAGCCTTGACTGTTAAAGTTTTTATTTCTGTGGCATAAATGCCCAGGAGTGCAATTCCTGGGTTGTACAGTAGTCACTTGTTTAGTTTTATAACAAACTGCCAAACTGCTTTCCAGAGTGGCTGCAACATTTTCTATTTCCTATTGGAACATTTTCTAATCCCAGCATTTAGGGTTGTCGCTACTTTTTATTTTAGCCATTCAAACAAATGTGTAGTAATGTCTCATTGTGGTTTAATTTGCCCTTCCCTAATGGTTTATAATGTTGAACATCTTTTCATGTGTTTGTTGATTATATGTATATTCTCTTCAGTAAAATGTCTGCACATATATTTTACCCACTTCCTGTTGCATTTTAAAAAGAAATTCAAATTAATACATAATAATTGTACGTATTTATGGGATACATAGTGATGTTGTGATACATATGATGTACAGTGATCAGATCATGGTAATTAGCATGTCCATCATCTCAAACATTTACCATTTCTTTGTGTTGAGAACATTCAATATCCCCCTTCTAGCTATTTGACATAATATATTATTAACTATAGTCATACCCAACAGTGCTATAGAACAGTAGAATTTATTAAGTTTGTAGAGTTCTTTATACATTGTATTAGGTTGAAGTGAGAGTAATTGCAGTTTTTGCCATTACTTTCAGTAATGTAATAATTTTTACATTAGTAATTAATAATTCTTTTAATTACTTTGAATGGCAAAAACTGTAATGACTTTTGCACCAACCTAATAGATAAGAGTCTTTTGTCAGATAATGTGGTTTGTAAATGTTTACTCCCAGGCTGTGGCTTGTCCTTTCATCCTTTTAGCAGGGTTTTTTTTACAGATAAGAAGACTTTATTTTGATAAAGTTCAGTTATCAACTTTTCTTTTGGTGGAAGTCTAAGAACTCTTTGCCTATCCTTAGCTTCCCTTGAAAATCTCTAGGAAATTTTCTCATATTTTTTTTTCCTAAGAGTGTTATACCTTTTATATTTAATTTCGTAATCCATTTTGAGTTTTTTAGTAATATATGAAACTTGGTCAAACTATATTTGTCTGTTTGCTTGTTTTGCCTATGAATGTCCAATTGCTCCAGGACCATTTGTTGAAAGGGCTGTCTTCTCTTCATTGAATTGCTTTTACACCTTTGTCAAAAATCAGTTGGGCAAGTTTCCAGATTCTTCAACCTGTTCTATTGATTTTTGTGTCTATCCCTCCAATTCGCCACAGTCTTTTTTTTTTTTTTTTTTTTTTTTTAAGTTCCTGGATACATGTGCAGAACATACAGGTTTCTTACATAGGTATACATGTGCCATGGTGGTTTGCTGCACCTATAAACCTGTTGTCTAGGTTTTAAACTCCACATGCATTCCTCATCTATGTCCCTGCAAAGGATATGATCTCATTCTTTTTTATGGCTGCATAGTATTCCATGGTATATATGTACCACATTTTCTTTATTCAGTCTATCATTGATGCACATTTGGGTTAGTTCCACGTCTTTGCTATTGTAAATAGTGCTGTAATAAATGTATGTGTGCATGTGTCTTTATTATAAAATGATTTATAATCCTTTGGGTATATACCCAGTAATGGGAATGCTGGGTTAAATGGTATTTCTAGTTCTAGATCCTTGAGGAATCACCATACTGTCTTCCACGATGGTTTAACTAATTTATATTCCAACAGTGTAAAAGCATTTCTATTTCTCCATAGCCTCACCGGTATCTATTGTTTCTTGACTTTTTAATCATTGCCATTCTGACTGGCATGAGATAGTATCTCACTGTGAAACAGAGAAATAACACCACACATCTACAACCATTCTCTGCATCTACAAATGTAGAAAAATGCATTTTGATTTGCATTTCTCTAATGATCAGTGATGATGATCTTTATTTCATGTGTTTGTTGGTCATATAAATGTCTTCTTTTGAGAAGTGTCTGTTCATATCCTTTGACCATTTTTATTTTTGGTAAATTTGTTTAAGATCTTTGTAGCTTCTAGATATTAGACCTTTGTCAGATGGGTAGATTGAAAAACTTTTCTCCCATTCTGTAGGTTGCCTGTTCACACTGGTAGTTTCTTTTGCTGTGCAGCTTTTAAGTTTAACTAGATACCATTTGTCAATTTTTTCTTTTGTTGAAATTGCTTTTGGTGTTTTCATCATGAAGTCTTTGCCCATACCTATGTCCTCAATGATATTGCCTAGGTTTTCTTCTAGGGTTTTTATGGTCTTGGATTTTACATTTAAGCCCTTAATCTATCTCAAGTTAATTTCTGTATAAGGTCTAAGGAAGGGGTCCAGTTTCAGTTTTCTCCATATGGCTAGCCAGTTTTCCCAGTACCATTTATTAAATGGGGAATCCTTTTCCCATTGCTTGCTTTTGTCAGGTTTGTTGAAGATCAGATGGTTGTAGATGTGTGGTGTTATTTCTGAGGTCTCTGTTCTGTTCCACTGGGCTACATGTCTGTTTTAGTACCAGTGCCATGCTGTTTTGGTTATTATAGTCTTGTACTATAGTTTGAAGTTAGGTAGCATGATGCATCTAGCTTTCTTCTTTTTGATTAGGATCGTCTTGGCTATATGGGCTCTTTTTTCGTTCCATATGAAATTTAAAGAAGTTTTTTCTAATTCTGTGAAGAATGTCACTGGTAGTTTGATGGGGATAGCATTGAATCTATAAATTACTGTGGGCAGTATAGCCATTTTCGTAATATTGATTCTTCCTATAAATGAGGATGGAATGTTTTTCCATTTGTTTGTGTCCTCTTGTATTTCCTTGAGCAGTGGATTTTAGTTTTCCTTGAAGAGGTCCTTCATGCCTCTTGTAAGCTGTATTCCTAGGTATTGTATTCTCTTTGTAGCAATTGTGAATGGGAGTTAATTCATGATTTGGCTCTCTGATTGTCTGTTGTTGGCATATAGGAATGCTTGTGATTTTTGCACATTGATTTTGTATCCCGAGACTTTGCTGAAGCTGCTTATCAGCTTAAGGAGTTTTTGGGCTGAGATTGTGGGGTTTTCTAAATATAGAATCATGTCATCTGCCAACAGATTATCTTCCTATTTGAATACCTTTTATTTCTTTCTCTTGCCGAATTGCTCTGGCCAGAACTTCCAATACTACGTTGAATAGGAGTACTGAGAGGCAGCATCCTTGTCTTGTGCCAGTTTTCAAAAGGAATGTTTCAGCTTTTGCCCATTCAGGATGATGTTGGCTATGGCTTTGTCATAGATGGCTCTTATTATTTTGAGATATGTTCCATCAATATCTAGTTCATTGAGAGTTTTTAACATGATGGGATGTCGAATTTTATCCAAGGCCTTTTCTGCATCTACTGAGATAAGCATGTGGTTTTTGTCACTGGTTCTGTTTATCTGATGGATTACATTTATTGATTTATGCATATTGAACCAGTCTTGCATCCCAGGGATGAAGCTGACTTGATCACGGTGGATAAGCTTTTTGATGTGCTTCTGGATTTGGTTTGCCAGTATTTTATTGAGGATTTTTGCATCAGTGTTCATCAGGGATATTGGCCTGTAGTTTTTTTTGTTGTGTCTCTGCCGGGTTTTGGTATCGAGATGATGCTGGCCTCATAAAATGAGTTAGAGAGGAGTCCCTCCTTTTCAATTGTTTGGAATAGTTTCAGAAGGAATGGTAGCAGTCCCTCTTTGTCCTGGTAGAATATAGCTGTGAATCCATCTGGTCCTGGGAAGTTTTGTGTTGGTTGGCTGTTTATTACTGCCTCAATATCAGAACTTGTTATTGGTCTATTCAGGGATTCGACTTCCTCCTGGTTTAGTCTTGGGAGGGTATATGTGTTCATGAATTTATCAATTTCTTCTAGATTTTCTAGTTTATTTGTGTAGAGGTGTTCATAGCATTCTTTGATGGTAGTTTGTATTTCTGTGGGGTCAGTGGTGATATCCCTGTTATCATTTTTTATTGTGTATATTTAATTTTTCTCTGTTTTTTCTTTATGAGTCTAGTTAGTGGTCTATCTATTTTGTTAATTTTTTTTAAAAAACCAACTCCTGGATTCATTGATTTTTTTTGTTGTTGTTGTTAAGGGTTTCTCATGTCTCTATCTCCCTCAGTTCTGCTCTGATTTAGTTATAGCTTTTCTTCTGCTAGCTTTTGGATTTGTTTGCTCTTGCTTCTCTATTCTTTTAATTGTGATGTTAGGATGTTGATTTAAGATCTTTTCAGCTTTCTAATGTGGGAATTTAGTGGTATAAATTTCCCTTTTAACAGTGCTTTAGCTGTGTCCCAGAGATTCTGTTACGTTGTGTCTTTGTTCTCATTGGTTTCAAATAACTTCTTGATTTCTGCCTTAGTTTCATTATTTACCCGAGTCATTGAGGAGCAGGTTGTTCAATTTCTATGCAGTTGTGTGGTTTTGAGTGAGTTTCTTAATCCTGAGTTCTAATTTGATTGCACTGTGGTCTGAGAGACTGTTTGCTATGATTTAATTTCTTTTGCATTTGCTGAGGAGTGTTTTACTTCCAATTATATGGTCAATTTTAGAGTAAGTGCCTTGTGGGACGGAGAAGAATGTATATTCTGTTGATTTGGGGTCGAGTTCTGTAGATGTCTATTAGTTCCACTTGATCCAGGGCTGAGTTCAAGTCCTGAATATCCTTGTTAATTTTCTGTCTCGATGATCTAATATTGATAGTGGGGTGTTAAAATCTCCCACTATTATTGTGTGGGAGTCTAAGTGTCTGTAGGTCTCTAAGAACCTGTTTTATGAATCTCAATGCTCCTATATTGGATGCATATCTATTTAGGATAGTTAGCTCTTCTCATTGCATTCGTCCCTTTACCATGATGTAATGCCTTTCTTTGTCTTTTTGATCTTTGTTGGTTTAAAGTCTCTTTTATCAGAGACTAAGATTGCAACCCCTGCTTTTTTTGCTTTCCATTTGTTTGGTAAATTTTCCTCTATCCCTTTTTTTTGAGTTTATATGTGTCCTTCATGTGAGATGGATCTCTTGAATATAGCACGCTGATGGGTTTTGAATCTATCCATTTTACCAGTCTGTGTCTTTTACTTGGGGCATTTAGCTCATTTACATTTAAAGTTAATATTGTTATGTGTGAATTTGATCATGTCATCATGATGCTAGCTTGTTATTTTGCACACTAGTTGATGCAGTTTCTTCGTAGTGTCATTGATCTTTATATTTTGGCGTGTTTTTGCAGTGGCTAGTACTGGTTTTTCCTTTCCATATTTAGTGCTTCCTTCAGGAGCTCTTGCAAGGCAGACCTGGTGGTAATGAAATCCCTTAGCATTTGCTTATCTGGAAAGGATTTTATTTCTCCTTTACTTATGAAGCTTAGTTTGGTTGGATATGAAATTCTGGGTTGAAAATTCTTTTCTTTCAAGATGTTGAATATTGGTTTCTGCTGAGAGATCTACTGTTGGTCTAATGGACTTCCCTTTGTAAATGACCTGACTTTTCTCTCTGGCTGCCCTTAACTTTTTTTTTTTTCATTTTGACCTTGGAGAATCTGATGATCATGTGTCTTGGGGCTAATCTTCTTGTGAAGTATCTTATAGTGTTCTCTGTATTTCCTGAATTTGAATGTTGGCCTGTCTTGCTAGGCTGGGTAAGTTCTCCTAGATAATACCCTGAAGTGTGTTTTTCAACTTGGTTCTATTCTCCCTGTCTCTTTCAGATACTTGAATAAATCATACGTTCAATCTGTTTACGTAGTCCGACATTTCTTGGAGGGTTTGATTGTTCCTTTTCATTCTTTTTTCTCTAATCTTGTCTGCCTGTCTTATTTCAAGATAGTCTTCAAGCTCTGAAACTCTTTTCTCTGCTTGGTCTATTTGGTTATTGATACTTGTGGTTGCATTGTGAAGTTCTCATGCTATATTTTTCAATTCCATCAGGTCTTGGTGATATTTCTTTCTAAACTGGTTATTGTGGTTAACAGTTTCTGTAATGTTTTATTGTGGTTCTTAGCTTTTTTGCATTGGGTTAGAACATGCTCCTTTAGCTCAGTGAAGTTCATAATTACCCACCTTCCGAAGTCTACTTCTGTCAATTCTATCTCAGCCTTTTCTCAGTTCTGTGCCCTTGCTGGAGAAGTGTTGCGATCATTTGGAGGAAAAGAGGCACTCTGGCTTTTTGAGTTTTCAGTATTTTTTCATTGATTTTTTCTCATCTTCATGAGTTTATCTAGCTTTGATTTTTAAGGTTTGGATGGAATTTTTGTGGGAATTTTTTTGTTGATGTTGTTGTTTTTGCTGTTTGTTTTTTAACAGTGAGGCCCCTCTTCCGTAGTTTGCTGTGGTTCACTCCAGACCCTGTTCACCTCGGTCCCTCCTGCACCTGGAGGTGTCATCAGAGGAGGCTGCAGAATAGCAAAGATGGCTGCCTGCTCCTTTCCCTGGGATCTCTGTCCCAGAAGGGGGCGGACCTGATGCCAGTGGGAATGCTCCAGTATAAGGTGTCTAGCGACCACTGCTGAGGGTTTTCATCCAGTCAGGAGGCACTTGATCCCAGACCTGCTTAACAAAGCACTGTGGCAGCCCCTTGGCAGAGGGGGTGTGCTGCGTTCGGTGGAAACCTCCCATCTGGACCACCCGGATTCCTCAGAGCCAGCAGGGGGAAAGACTAAGTCTCCGGATCCTGGAGACCACAGCCGCCCCTCTATCCAGGGGCTCAGTCCCAGGGAGGTCACAGTTTTGCCCCTAACCCCCAGCCTGGAGTTGCTGAAATTCCTGCAGGGAGGCACGAAGAGGAATGGGTCAGGGTCCAGCCGCAAGAGGCAGTCTGGCCATGATCTGCCACAGCCGAGGTGCTGCCTTGCACTGTAGGGAGTTCCTCCTGGGGCCAAACCGTCCAGTCTCCCAGCACTGGCAGGGCAAAAAATGGCCGACTGGAGGTGCAGTGATGGCTGTCACCTCTCCCTCGGGAGTGCAGCCTCTTTTTTATTTTTTTTTTTGAGATAAGGTCACCCAGGTTGTCACCCAGGCTGGAGTGCAGCGGTCTGATCTTGGCTCACAGCAACCTCTGCCTCCCAGGTTCAGGTGATTCTCCTGCCTCAGTCTCCTGAGTAGCTGGGATTACAGGCACCCTCCATCATGCCTGGCTAGCCCTCCCCTCTCCTTTCTTCCTCTCCCCACCTCCTTTTTGTAGAGAGTGGGTTTCATCATGTTGGCCAAGCTGCTCTTGAACTCCTGACCTGAGGTGATCTGCACACCTCAGCCTTCCAAAGTGCTGGGATTACAGGCGTGACTACCTCACCTGGCAGGGAGCTCGGTCTTAGGCAGCCCCTTCCCACAGGGAACTCGGTAGTCTTAGGCAATCTCCAGGTGAGTGGCCGCTGAGAGGCCGTTGAGAGTCTGCGCTCTGTGCTCAGGACCCAAGGCCCTTGTGGCATGGGCTCACCAAGGGGATCTCCTGATCTGTGGGTTGCACAGATCCATGGAAAAAGCATGGTTCCCTGGGCAGCGTAGCACCATCACTCATCACCTCCCTTGGCTGTGGGTGGAGCTCATCTTGCCCTGTGTGGCTCCCAGGTGGACCATCGCACCACCCTGCTTTTCTTCACTCTCCATGGGTCACACCAACCGCCTCGTCAGTCCCAATGAGAGGACCTGGATACCTCAGATGCCTTGCAGGATTCACTCACCATTTTCATCGTTCTCAGTGGGAGCCTCCGACTGCAGCTCTTTCTAGTCAGCAATCTTGGTCCCTCCTCCCTGCATTTTCTTACAAATTTTAGAATATTCTTGTTTATACCTTAAAAAAAAAATCCTGCTGGAATTTTGATAGGAATTTAATTAAATCTAAATCTCAATTTGAGGAGAATTGGCAACTTTACTATGTTAACTTTCATAATTCATGAACATGTTCTGTCTCTCCATTTATCTAGGTCTTCTTGAGTTTTCATCAGTGTTTTGTAGTTTTCAACAAAAAAGTCCTGTACATGTGTTTTTAAGATTTACATCTGATTTATTTTCCTCAGTGATTGCAAATGCTTTTGTATTTTTAAGTTTGGTGTCTGCATACTTATTGCTACTGTATAGATATACAGCTGATCTTTGTATGTTTAGCATGAATTTTGTGACCTTTCTGAACTCACATATAAGCATTTTTTAGGCTTTATGTTTTTAAAGAAATTTCTTGGAATTTTCTATGTCATCTGAAGATGGTGACAATTTCATTTCTTCATTTCTGTTTGTATGCCTTTTATTTCCTTATCTTATTCCCTTGGACCTTTATTGAATAAGAGTAGTGACAATGAACATTCTTGGTTTGTCCCCAATTTTCATGTGTAAAAATTTAGTCTTTCCTCATAACCTATAGTATAATGTTAGCCATAGGTTTTTTGTAGATGCTTTTTTTTAGTTGAGGAAATTCCTCTTTATTCTTCTCCTTCTGAGGATTTTGTTTATTTTTAAAAAATTATGAAAGAGTGTTAAGTGTTGTCAAATGAGTTTACTGGGTCAATTAGTGAGATCCTGTAATTCTTCTTTAGGCTGTTAGTATGCTGGATTGGATTGATTGGCTTTCAAATATTGAACCGACTATGCATACCTGGAATAAACCCAACTTGATCATGGTGTATCATTTCTTTTATATATTGCTGAATTTTATTTGATAATATATTATGAATTTTTGCATTTATATTCACAAGGATATTGATCTGTAGTTCTCTATGTCTGTATTCTTTATTTGGTTTTGGCATCAGGGTAATTTCTTCTCTCCTTTTCTATCTCTGGAAGAGATTGTGTAGAATTTGTGTTCATTCCTTTTTAAACATTTGATGGAGATCTCCAGTGAAACCATCTGGACCTGTACATTTCTTTTGAGGAGTTATAAGATTATTTCAATTACCTTAATAGATGTAAGTGTACTCAAATGATCTATTTCACATTGGATGAGTTGCCGTAGTTTGTATTTTTTTTTTTGAGGAATTCGTTCATTTTATCTTCATTGTCAAAATTATGTGTGTAGACTTGCTAATAGTATCCTCTTAACTCTTTTATGTCTGCAGGGTCTGTAGTGAAACACCTTGTTTCATTTCTTATATTGTCTCCTCTGTTTCTTTGTCAATCTTGCGAGAGATTTGTAAATGTTATTGATCATTACAAAGAACCTCTCTTTGCTTCACTGATTTTTCTCTGTTGTTTTTTATGTTCAATTTCATTGAATTTTTGATCCTATCTTTATTACTTCTTTCCTTCTGTTTGCTTTGAATTTATTTTGTTCTTCTTTTCTGGCTTCTTAAACGGGAACTTAGATTATTGATTTGAGATTTTCCTCTTTTCTAATGTATGTATTCGATATTATACATTTTTTTCCTCATTGCTGCTCTAGTTTTGTTCCACAAATTCTGATACATTTTCATTTTAATTCAGCTCAAGGTAGTTTTTAAAAATTACACTTGCAACTTACTCATGGATTATTAATAAATGTCTTGTTTAGTTTTTGAGTGTCTGGAGATTTTCCTGATCTTTATTACTGATTTCTAGTTTGATCTTGTTGTGGTCAGAGAACACACTCTATGATGTATGATTTCAATTATTCTAAATTTGTTGAAGTTTGTCTTATGCCCCAGTATGTGATCTATCTTGGTACATATTCAGGGGGTACTTGAAAATAATATTAGTTCTGCTGATTGAAGGGGGTGCTCTATAAATGTCAAATAGATACTCTTGGTTACTGCTGTTGTAGAGTTATCCCATATCCTTACTGATCTTCCGTCTAGTTATTTTATCACTGTTGAGAGAGGGGTTTTGACATCTTCAGCTATAATTGTGGACATTTGTCTATGTCTCCTTCGGTTTCATCAGTTTTTTTTCTCACGTATTTTGCATTTCAATAGTATGATGAATACATTTTTAGGATCACTATATCTTCTTGGTGGATTGAATCTGTTATTATATAATAGCCCTCTCTGTCACTGGTAATTAAAAAAATTTTTTTTAACATTATACTCTAAGTTTTGGGGTACATGTGCAGAACATGCAGGGTTGTTACATAGGTATATACATGTTATGGTGGTTTGCTGCATCCATCCCCCCGTTATCTACGTTAGACATTTCTCCTGTTATCCCTCTCCCATCCCGACAGGTGCTGGTATGTGATGTTCCCCTCCCTGTGTCCATGTGTTTTCACTATTCAACACCGACTTGTGAGAACATGTGATGTTTGGTTTTCTGTTCTTGTGTTACTTTGCTGAGAATGATGGTTTCCAGCTTCATCCATGTCCCTGCAAAGGACATGAACTCATCCATTTTTATGGCTGCATAGTATTTCATGGTGTATATATGCCACATTTTCTTTATCCAGTCTATCATTGATGGGCATTTGAATTGGTTCCAAGTCTTTGCTATTGTAAACAGTTCCAAAATAAATGTATGGGTGCATGTGTCTTTATAATAGAATGATCTATAATCCTTTGGGTATATACCAGTAATGGGATTGCTGGGTCAAAGGGCATTTCTATTTCTAAATCCTTGAGGAATTGTCACACTGTTTTCAACAATGGTTGAACTAATTTACACTCCCACCAACAGTGTAAAAGCATTCCTATTTCTCCACATCCAGTCCAGCATCTGTTGTTTCCTGACTTTTTAATGATACCCATTCTGACTGGCATGAGATGGTATCTCAATGTGGTTTTGATCTGCATTTCTCTAATGATGAGTGATGATGAGCTTTTTTTCATATGTTTGTTAGCTGCATAAATGTCTTCTTTTAAGAAGTGTCTCTTCATACCCTTCACCCACTTTTTGATGGGGTTGTTTTTCTCTTGTAAATTTGTTTAAGTTATTTGTAGATTGTGGATATTAGTCCTTTGTCAGATGGATAGATTGCAAAAATTTTTTCCCATTCTGTTGATTGCCAGTTCACTCTAATGATTGTTTCTTTTGCTGTGTCACTGGTAATTTTCTTTATGCTGAAATCCACTTATATGAAATATATATAGCCACTTTTTCTTTTCATTAATGCTTATATATGTCTTTCTCCATTCTTTTCCTTTCAACCTGCCTACATTGTTATATTTGAATATTTGAGGTGAGTTTCTTGTGGACAGCATAGAGTTGGGTAATGTTTATTTTGAATCCACTCTGCCAACCTCTGTCTTTTAATTGGAGCATTTAGACCATTTGCATATAATATAATTATTGATATGTTCATACTTAAATTTCCCACTTTATTTTTTGTTTGTATTTGTTTTCTCTGTTATTTCTTTTTCCTGCCTTCTTGTGAGTTGCTTTAACATTTGATTCACGTATAGTCTTTGTTTTTGAGTATATCTCTTCGTATAGTTTATTCATGGTTGCATTAAACATTAAACATATATACATATTGTATCACATTTTACTGTTTTCATCAGTATTACATTAAACATATACACATAATTTATCACATTTTACTGTTTTCATCATTTTAGCAGTTCAAGTGAAGTGTGGAAAACTTACCTCCATTTAATTAATTTACTAAAATGAAAACCAGCTACCCCCAACCATTTTGTACTCCTCATGCAGTAGACCAACAGAAAAAGATATGAGTCATTTTTTAAATGAGATAATTGATATTGATTACCATGAAGATTTATGCTACTATACAATTGAAAATGATACAGAAAATAATATGTCTTAAACTTAGGGCATTCAATTGGATATGCCACAAACTTTCATATTAATTCCATAAACAGTAATAAATCCTAGTAAGCATTTTAGTCATAACACACACAAAAAAGCAGAATAACTAAAACCTTTAATGGGTGAAGGATTAATTCATTCTACCAGGCATCAACACAGACCTACCAAAGTGATAGCCTAGATGAGGGAAATCTGAAATAGGTAGAAGAAAATCAAGCTAATTATCTTCAGTGATAGCTTTGGAACAACCTATAGTAGTACGGACTGTATCTTGTTTTGACTACACTTTTGTGAAATCTTTCCAACTCTTAACTAGCCACCACCTTTGAGGGGATTCTGAGTTATGGGCCATATACTCTCCCTATCTGGGAAGTAATGAGACTGTTCATTTTAACAACAACACAAAGATGCTGTATATGATAGGATGAGAGTTGGATACAATGGGGAACTGCAAGTGGGTCTGAGCAGCACAAGGCATGGACTGCATTGCACACGAGCCTCATGCACCTGCTCGCTTCTCTTGATAATTGCCTTCTTTCTCAAGGCATCCTCTGCCTCCTGGACCAAGTCACTACCACTGACAGCCTGACCCCTCTCGTGGGAGATGGGGTGTGCTGTTCAGCACAGGAAGCACAAGTGTGTGTGGTCCACCACTCTCTTTGCCAAATTCCTCACGATGGATAGAATCCCAGTTTTTGACCCAGATCTGCCCGAGCCATAGGCAGATTCATACACACAACACTCACAGTTAGCCAGGACTTATGCAGATAAGGAAGAAAGAAAGAAATACACACTAGTTACCATAATATACAACTTACATTTACTTATTATATCTTCTCATTACAAATTGTTTGTAAATCTCTTTACTAAAAGAAAATAGATCACTCCTATATTGTCAAGATCTTTAACTGCAAATAAATATTTTTGATTCATAACCTTGAGACAATAAGTATTTGTATAATTTCCTATTGTTTGTAGGAAAACATACTTGTTCACTCAGTTATAAAGTCTTTGTCATCTGATATTGACTTCATTGCTAATATTATTATTAACCCACTTTCCATGGCCTCATTTAGTTTTGATAAACTAGCATAAAAGGCTATACAGCCTTTTAGAATTAAAAGTGTTGCAAAAGTCATGTCTCTTTGTGAAAAATTATGAGGTAAAATAAGCAAAGTAAAATGAGCAAAGAAAGAACTCTTAACAGATTAAGCACAAAGCAAAATCTTGATTATTTTCCTTCATAACACCAAACTTGCAGCAGGAATTCAGGGAGGGGAGTGATGATAAGGGATACATGGGATTCTGAAATTTCTGCCAAGTCCCTCACTGGAGGGGATGGAGAACACCTTCAGTTTCTCAGCAGAAGTCACTGGCCCTGTGAAAAGGAGACTCTGCCCTTGAGAAGTCTAACCACTGCAGCCTTCATGTCCTTGTTTCTCAGGCTGTAAATAAAGGGGTTCAGCAGGGGAGTCACCACTGTGTACATGACAGCAGCCACTGTATCCTCTTCTACTGAGTTGGAGGATGAGGGGCACAGATAAGCCCTGATCACTGTCCCGAAGAACAGAGCAACAACAGCGAGGTGAGAGCCACAGGTAGAGAAGGCCTTGTGCCGTCCCTGGGCTGAGGGGACCCTGAGGAGCACTGAAACAATGTGAGTATAAGAGACCAGGATGAACATAAAAGGGATTAAGATAATTGCTCCCTCTAGGAAGAGGAGCACAAGCTCATTGACCTGGATGTCAGAGCAGGACACCTTCATCAGTGGTCCCAAATCACAGAAGAAGTCAGGAATGATCTTCTCAGAGCAGAAGGAAAGCCAGAAGATGAGGAAGGTGTGAGTCATGGCAACGAGACTCGTGAGGGTCCAGCAGGCAGTCACCAGGAGGGCACAGTGGCGGAGGCTTATGATCATCATAGTGGAGCGGGTGGCAGATGGCCACGTCGCAGTCATAGGCCATTGTAGCCAGGAGAAAGATGTCCATGTCTCCAAAAGTCAAGAAGAAGTAGAGCTGGGCCAAGCACCCTGCATAGGAAATGGACCTGTTCTGGGTCTGGATGTTCTCCAGGGCCTTGGGCACGGTGGTAGAGGTGAAAAGGATGTCTGCACGTGACAGGCTGGTGAGAAAGAAGTACATGGGGCTATGGAGGTGTGCGTCAGTGCCAATGGCCAGGATGATGAGTAGGTTCCCAGCCACAGTGACCACATACATCTGCAGAAACAGTAGTAAGAGGATGTGTGGCTGCTCTGGTTGGCCTGAGAGTCCCCAGAGGAGGAACTCAAACACGCTAGTCTGATCTCCTGCTTCCATGCACTTTCCATGAGCTCAGAGGTCAGAGGAAAAAAAAATCTTGAGTGAGCCCCATTACAATTCCGTAAAAATATTTTACTTTAGATTGGTGAGCATGCTATTCTCTGAGCTTTATGGAAGAAGAAAGACAGTGTACTTTTATTGTCCATCTATTATGTACACTGTAAATTTTTGTTGAAATACACTACAAACACTATGCTAGAAAGTCTGGGAGATACAATGTAAGGTAATTAAAATGCATTTCTCATTTGTTTTTCTACACTCTTTTCCATCCCAAATTTCTTTCTTTAGTTGTACTTTAGCTATACTCTCAGAGGAGTTAATACACTTTCATTCATTCATTCTACTGACTCTGGACCTGGCATAGCGCTAGGTAAATAAGACAGTGATAGCCCTTAACCTCAGGATTTTTTTGGGGGGGATGGAGTCTCACTCTGTAACCCAGGCTGGAGTGCAGTGGTGCAATCTTGGCTCACTGCAACCTCCACCCCCCAGGATCAAGCCATTCTCCTGCCTCAGCCTCCCAAGTAGCTGGGATTATAGGCACACATCACCACACCCAGCTAATGTTTGTATTTTCAGTAGAGACAGGGTTTCACCACATTGGCCAGGCTGGTCTCCATCTCCTGACTTCATGATCTGCCTGCCTTGGCCTCCCAAAGTGCTGGGATTACAGGTGTGAGCCACCATGCCTGGCCCAGAATTTTTGATCTAATGGGCTGGACATAACTGCCTCTATTAAAATCTTACAAGACTTGGATTCTGGGTTTCCCACCCATTCACCTGCTTTCAGACCACTCTCAGACCCCAAGAATACACTGTTCTGATTCATCAAGCCCAAAACTCCGTATTCTATGAAGATGATGCAATTTCATATGATCTATTCTTCCAGAAACCAATTCAACAATCAAACAACTACTTAGTAAAGACTTACTATGTACAGATTACTTTTTCAGGTGTCAGTGAAACTACAAAGAAAAAGTAGTCATATTCTCTAGCCTCCAGAATCTAAAAAACTGGTGGGTCTCCATACACACACACACAATTTCTGATGCAAGCAGACTCAGGCAGAATAGGAAGACTTTCTGGGTCATAGTTAGGACTTTACAAGATGGATGTGGACAGCACACTGAGGCAAACTCTTGAACTGAGGCCAGAAGTTAGGAAGCCTGGAGAGATCCAGAGATGGAGAGCAGGAGCTCTGAGTATGAGATGAGGGGGAAAGGGATAGCAGGCCGAGATAAAATGGGAAAAGGTGTTGAGGGTCACATTTGGGAAAGTTCTGAATGGCAAGTAAGGAGTTTGGAAACTTCTTTTTTTTATTTTTGAGATAGAGTCTTGCTCATTACCTAGGCTGGAGTGGCAGTGGTGCGATCTCAGTTCACTGTTGCCTCAGGTTCAAGCAATTCCCCTGCCTCAGCCTCCTGAGTAGATGGGATTACAGGCACGTGCCACCACACCCGGCTAATTTTTGTATTTTTAGTAGAGACGGGGTTTCACCATGTTGGTCAGGCTAGTCTCGAACTCCTGACATCAGGTGATCTGCCCACCTCAGCCTCCCAAAGTGCTGGGATTACAGGTGTGAGCCTCCATGCCCAGCCTAGAAGCTTATTCTATATGGTATAAGGTGCCACTAAAACTCTATGAGCAGCAGCCATGTCAGGGCTTGAACAGGTGAAATACATGAAAATCCTGTTCCCTTCCCGTATGTGGAACCAACAGAGCATTAGACATGGAGTTGATCAATGGAGACAAAAAAAATTACCTTTGTTACTATAAAAGACTAGGTTGGAGAATCTGTCTTAGCTGTGTTTGCTAAGTGATCCTTTTCATATTCTTCCAAAATTAAGTATATTTTCCTTTTCAGCTGGACAATCACAGGCCTCCTCCACAAAGGAAGAGCCTGCACCTATAGAAAGTAAAACTTGAAGAACAGAACAGGATGTGCCCTGAAAGAGATCAGGTTCCTGAAGAGAAGGGAGAAGCTGAAGTCTAAAACTCAGCAATCAGGTAACTTGCTCCAGGGTAGGACCAGAGAAAACAGCCAGGGCTGTTCTGATGGAAGAGGCCTTCCTATGGATAGAAACAGCAGCAATAGGCCAGGGGCACTGGCTCACTTGAGGTCAGAAGTTTGAGAACAGCCTACATCATGGTGAAAACCCCGTCTCTACTAAAAATACAAAAATTAGCCAGGCTAATTTTTAGTAGATCTCTTGACCTCATGATCTGTCCATCTCAGCCTCCCAAAGTGTTGGGATTACAGGCGTGAGCCACCACACTTGGCATGTTAGTTTTTTAAAAGCATATTATCACATTAAAATAAATAAAAAATAAGGCCAGATGTGGTGGCTCAGACCTGTAATCTCAGCACTTTGGGAGGCAGCAGTGGGTGGATCACCTGAGGTGAGGAGTTCAACATCAGCCTGGCCAACATGGTGAAACCTCATCTCTACTAAAAATACAAAAATTAGGAGAGAGATCCAAGATGGCCAATTAGCAGCAGCTCAGGATTGTAGCTCCCAGCGAAAGCACAGAGAGCGAGTGGATGCCGCAATTTCAGATGAGTTTTTGTTGCCCACAAACTGGGAGATTCCCAGCAGAGGGGCCACATGGGTCACCAGCGCGACTCCTTTGGCCAGCGCAGCTGTTTTGCTGGTGCCCTGGCGCAGCGCTTCTCGGTGCGGAGTATACGGGACTGGGTGCCCTTTTAGTCGGGCTCGGCTGCTCCCATCCCCACAAGGAGAACAGCAATTGGAAGCGCTGAGGACGGAGAAAGCACAGCTGAACCCGGGAAGGCCCAGCTCTGTGGGGAAGGAGCGCCCCCCGAAGGAAAACTAAGAAACAGAAAAAACTTCATCACCAACAAGCGGACGTCCACTCAAAGACCCAATCTGAAAATCGGCAATTACAAAGACGACAGGTGGATAAATCCACAACAATGGGAAGAAACCAGTGCAAAAAAGCTGAGAACACCCGAAATCAGAATCAGGGCCTGATTTCAGAATCAGCACAGGGCCTGATTCATAGAATGTGCTTAATAAATACCTGTGGAACAAATGAATCAACCCAATAAGACACTACATGTGTAGATGCCTTCTTGCTGCATTCAACCAAGTCCTACAAGCAAGAGATTTATTCAGAAGTGGCTGGAATGCAAACATAAATAGAAAAAAGAAAATAAAGCTTTGTTAACAGAAGTTCCCTCTCCTCTGTCTGTGGGTGGTCATTTAAATTGACTGAGAGTCCTATAATTTGGAACATTGCAGGGCTGAGAAAGCTAAGAGCTTTTGTACTCCAAATAACAACAGCTTCAGTGGTAGCAAGATTGGCATCTCCTGGGCTTGTCTGTCACCCTCTGTTAAGAGTTCTCACCAGCCTAGAGAGATGAGTCAATTGGTACAGGTCACATTATGGGTCATGTCTGAATTGCCTCAAGGCAGTGGCTCTTAAGCTAAAAGATAGGGAGGAGGGCAGAGCACACAGACATCAGGCAAAAGACCAAAATCTTGGCAAAAGACTATATGGAGGCAAGGTCTATGGTTGGGTTATAAAGACATCAAGTTAACCAGAAGCAATTAGGCCTCATGCCCACTGAATTTTTAAAGGAACCATATTTTTGAAGAAACCACAAGCTGAGCAACAGCCTGAGCACATTATACCCTGTGCGACAATCCATGGCTCCTTGATAGGCAATGAGCCTGGAAATAGCCAGATATATAATCCAGAATAGCTAAATATATAATCCAGATATATAAGGGCCACAGTATGTAAGGAAGATTTTCCCAGAATGCAAAATAAGGGTTTTACAACACGGAATACGGAGTCCTCCCTATACCCATCCAGCAGCATGTAGATAAGTGATGTGAGCAAGTGACTGTTGTGTGTTTTGCTTCTCCCCTTTCAATATGGGAGTTTTCATTGCAGTTTTCCTGCTCCTTTTCATATCACTATACGATCAGTATGTTGGGGGCAGTATCTTGCCTTTAAGCTTTAAGAGAGAACTGCCTGTGGGGTATGGTAGCTCACGCCCGTAATCCCAGCACTTTGGGAGGCCAAGGTGGGTGGATCATGAGGTCAGGAATTGGAGACCAGCCTGGTCAACATGGTAAAACCTCGTCTCTACTAAAAAAATACAAAAGTTAGCCGGCCATAGTGGTGCATGCCTGTAACCCAGCTACTTGGGAGGTTGAGGCAGGAGAATTGTTTGAACCTGGGAGGTGGAGGTTGCAGTGAGCCGAGATCATGCCACTGCACTCCAGCCTGGGTGACACAGCAAGACTCTGTCTCAGAAAAAAAAAATTGAGAACTGCCTGAACTTGAGGCCGATGATGAGCCTGGTAAGACTTTGGGACTGTCTTCCTTGGGAGGATAGTGGATGTCTTAGATGTTTTGGGAAGAAAGATGTGTATAGATGTTGGGTAGTCAAGTAACAGGGTCTGCCACAGGACTGAAAAGAGAATACTCACTAGATTTGGAAAATAGGAGCACAGTGATGATCTTAATGAAAGTAATTTAAGTAGAAGTAGGGGGTGGGGACTGCAGAGAAAGCCAGCTTTAGGAGCAAATGGAAGTTGTAGATTTAAGACTTTGCTGGCCGGGCGCGGTGGCTCATACCTGTAATCCCAGCACTTTGGGAGTCCGAGGTGGGCAGATCACCTGAGGTAGGGAGTTCGAGACCAGCCTGACCAACATGGTGAAACCCTGTCTCTATTAAAAATACAAAATTAGCTGGGTGTGGTGGCGCATGCCTGTAATCCCAGCTACTTGGGAGGCTGAGGCAGGAGAATCGCTGGAACCCAGGAGGCGGAGGTTGCAGTGAGCTGAGATCACATCATTGCAATCCAGCCTGGGCAACAAGAGCAAAACACTGTCTCAAAAAAAAAAAAAAAAAAAAAAAAAGAGACTTTGCTAATGAAGAGACTATACTGATCATCACTTTCCTGGGGGTTGCCCCAAAAGGCTTCTTGGTGGGGATTCATTTCTCTATTTTTATCCCCAGGAATTGTATATGTTCAATATTTATCCCAAGTTTTGCCTATGTTCTTCCAGAACAAAGAAAAGATGATTTCTAGAGTCTTTGGATCCTAGAAACCAAGGCTATTGGAATTGACTTCTCAGCCAAGGATCATGCTACATATTTTGAAAGATAAAGATCAAGAGCCACATATTTAATGGACCAAGCAAAATCAAGCCGTCCTGTTCAATACCTATCCATAATTATTACTAAACTTCTTTTCCTCCTTTGAAAAGCCCTAAAGCCAGAAATCTTCATTAGTGACTGAGGAGTAGAGGGGGCAATATAAGAATTATATGTGCGGTGTTAGTGTATATCTGAAAAGAGATATGGGATTACACATAGAATGCCTATGGCTGAAAAGGATCTTCAGATATTACTCACTTCACCTGCCAAATGATACCTAATTCATTCACTAGCAGGATATAGGAAATAAAGGGATGAAAGAGAAAAGACCAACTTTCTTAAACTTAGGAAAATGCCCTTTGAATTAAGGAATGAGGATGGTTCAGTGCTGGTGATAGTAATTTTGTTGAGATAAGTAAGGGAAAAAAAAGCCCCAAGGTGCTCTCTGCAGATAGGACACAGAAACATATAACCAAAAAAAAAAAAAAAACGGTGAACTGTGTTCTTACTGCTTACACTTTTCATCAATGTAGAATCCATCAGCAACAAAAGGTAAAAAGGAAGAGTAAAAAATACCACCCTTTCTAAAATTCTTTGTGGCCTGGGTCATCATTTGTGATCTCTAAATTGTAGTCACAAATGATCCCTTCCCTCCAGCAATAAATGCTATTAGTGGAACCATCTACTGATCTCAGCTCACCAAATCCCACAAAGCAGCCCCGGTGATGAGGCATTGACACCTACCACAGGGCACCGAGTACATCCTTTGAAAACCAACTCTGCATACCACTTTGCAGAACTGGTGTGGGACTTGCTGAAACAGTCTGTGGCTCACAGGTTGCCTGTGGGGTTTTCCTTCCATCATTTTCTTTTTTAGTTGAAAGGCAGCCATAAGAACTTTATTGTCTATCTTCTCCACCTAGAACCATGGAAAAAAAAGACTGAACAAGAGGCTAGAGAACTGCTTTTTAAATTGCCTGTTATACTGCTTCAAAAATAAAGGAGCTTATGTGCGTACTATTACTTTGCATGCAATTTGCTTTTCATGTAAAGTTGCAAAAGAGTCTATCCTCCCCCTAATCCTCTCCTATTTTGATTCTATCTCTTCAGAATTCCCTGCCCCTTCTCTAATAAATTCCTTTAACAAAAATTTGCTGACATAGACATAGTTTCTGCCCTCTTAAGCTCATAGTTTAGTGAGATAGAAAATAGGTAAACAATTATAACACAGTGTGATAAATGCTATTCTGCTTCTTTTATTTTGCTCAAAGATGAGCTTCCTGGATCTGGAATCTTTGCTTCTGTGTGTCCTGATGTCATTTCTACCTCCTGATTCCAACTATACCCCTCATGCCTGCCCTGCCCTGTTCTCTTTCCAGTCTTACTGACCTAGGATTCCAAGTCCATCAGCAATCAGCTTAGAATCATCAGCAGGTGAGCTTTTCTTTTGGCTACAGAAGCAAGTTAATAACAAGATGAGCCAAATCCTCCCTTTTGTTAGGTATACCTTTAAAACCCGCAAACCACATTTTTCAAACTGCTTCTTCTGATCCAGAAGCTCTTGAGTTAAAGGCACAGCATATTTCAGAAAGTAGATATTTTCTTTCATTTCATCTTGGGTTTTTTGTTGCTGATTAGTCCACTGTCCTAAAAATGAGTAACACAAGAACTTTGTTTCAATGCTCTGAGAGAGGAAAAAAGAAATTTAATGAAACAAAATCTAGAAATTTAGAGGAAGGGATTAGCTAGTTTAAATTGTATGCCTCGTGTTTAAGACATGCAAGGAGAGCTTCATTTTATTATTTTTATTTTTTTATTTTTTTCCCTCTAAATTGGATGTCATTTTTTTAAATTTATTTTTCCTTTAAAAATTTTTTTTAAGGAGATCTTTAATACTATGAGCAGTCAGGATAAAATAAAGGGGCAATACATTTGTCTTTGGATAATTTGGATCATGAGGCTAAGGGGATGTGAGTATAAGGAGCATTAATATATACTTGTTTCTCCACAATCAATGCTGTAATGATGAGAAATGATTGTGTTGCTCATAAGAAATGTTTTTATTTCGAGAGATCCAAGATGGCCGATTAGCAACAGCTCAGGAATGTAGCTCCCAGTGAAAGCGCAGAGAACGAGTGGACGCCGCACTTTCTGACGAATTTTTGTAGCCCACAGACCGGGAGATTCCCGGCAGAGGAGCCACACGGGTCGCCAG
>CAUYQU010047428.1:0-68062 GCA_963574635.1 Cheracebus regulus | reverse complement strand
TAGACTGCATTCTAGCCTGGGCAATAAAACAAGAATCCCAATCTCTCTCCCTCTTTCTCGTCCTCTTTCTTACTCTCTTTCATTCTTTTTTTTCTTTCTTTTGCTGTTTCTTTTTTTCTTTCTCCTTTTCTCTCTTTTTCTAAAAAATAAAATAAAATAAAATAAAATAAAATAAAATAAAATAAAATGCTGTTGACTGTGGCCTGGTGCACTTGCCACTGAACTCCAGCCTGGGTGACAGAGTGAGACCCTGTCTCTACAAAAAGAAAAGAAAATGCTGCTCAATGGGGCCAAGGGTGGGGGGATTTCAAAGGGAAGGCTTGACTAGGGCAGGTGGAGATGTTCCAGTGGGTCACATCCCAGGAGGACACAGGAGGCTACTGAGAGCCACATATTCACAGAAACTGGACAGCAGGAGCAGGGACAGTGGGTTAACAGAGGTGGCATGTGGCAGGCTGGCCAAAGTCTGGAGACCAGAACAGCCTAAGGTTGGGATCTCTGTGCTTCCCTGGGCAGCGTGTGTGGCCATCTGCCTAACCTGGATGGCTGGGACTGACTTTGGGCAAGTGTCTGAAATTTTCCGCGTTGCAATTTCCTCACCTGAAGATGGGGCAAATAGTATCTGTTGGTTCCCATCTTGTGTCATCAAGCACTTTGCTTTACGAACAATGCTGAGAGATGTTTATTTTCACAGCAGTTTGCACGGACGTGTTTCGTATGGATGACCTGCCTCTGTGGAGGGGCACAGATAAAAAGGAACCGGGTTTCCAGGGCCTCACCGGAGCCAGCGAGGAGGGGAAGGATTTCTCTGATGCTCAGGAAGTGAGCAGGCCCAAGCAGGAGAGCGGAAAGCGGGAAGAGCCAGCCAGGAGCACGCAGCTGGTGTTCTGTCATGCGACCCTCCACGGCACCCTCTCCCCGTTAGCAACATCGCACTTCGGTAACTTCTGGAAATGCTTGAAACAGTGGAGTTTTGTGGAAATTGGACCTGGGGCTGGGTTCTGAGGGCGGAAGCAGGAAGAGAGTAGGTGTGATAGGATGGGGAGCGAGAAGTCTGGGCACCAATCAGGTGGACTCTGAAATGGTGGGGAGCGGCTGGAATTGGGCTGTGGGCTTGATTTAACAGGATTTTGAGGGGCAGGAGGTCCTCTGTGGATGGCAGAATTATGCTTAACTGCCATATAAAATGTTCCTCTGTGTAAACTGAACTTCTGTAATTACCGCAAGGGTAGCCAAGTCCCTTACACTCTAAGGCACTTGTTCTTAAACTTGGCTGCCATTGGAATCCCCTGGCCCTGGGGAGTTTTTAAGAATTCCAGTGCCCAGGGTGCACTCCTTACCAGTTTAATCAGAATCACTTGAGGCAGAACCCAGGCATAAGTGCTTTTAAAATTCCCCAAGTGACTCCAAAACACAGAAACTTGAGGACCAGCGGTCAAAGGTAGGAATTGACAAACCTTTTCTGAACAGGGCCAGATAGCGACAGTTTTAGGCATCGCAGGCCAGCCAATCTGGCACAACTACTCGACTTTGTTGTTGTGGCATGAAATCAGACATAGACAATATGTAAATGAATGAGTGTGACTGTGTTCCAATAGCGCTTTATTTACAAACACAGGCAGAGAGCCAAATTTGGCGTGTAGCCATAGTTTTCCAGCCCCTTGTCTAGTGCATGGTAGAAAATAATACATTGAAGAAAACATGGGACTAGAGACCTTCCCAACAGGCAGATGACATGATGTAGAACTGAGCACTGAAGACCTGACTTGGAGTCCCAGCTCAGCCACAAATGAATTGTGTGACTTTGGCAAGGTCCTTCACTTCTCTGTCCTTCTATTTCCTTATCAATTAAAGGGACATAACAGAAGTATCTACTCTACAGGATTAAATGAGAGGTAATGAATATAAGAAGCTGTCTGGGTGAGGTGACTCATGCCTGTAATCCCCTCACTTTGAGAGGCAGAGGCAAGTGGATCTCCTGAGGTCAGGAGTTTGAGACCAGCCTGGCTAACATGGTGAAAACCCTTCTCTCCTAAAAATACAAAAATTAGCTGGGCATCGTGGTGAAAGCCTGTAATCCTAGCTACTCAGGAGGTTGAGGCAGGAGAATGGCCTGAACCCTGGAGGCAGAGGTTGCAGTGAATGAATCAAGATCATGAAATTGCACTCCAGCCTGGGTGACAAGAGCAAAACTCATTCTCAAAAAAAAGAAAGAGGAAGGAGCTAGGCAGTGCCAGCTGAGCACATCGTACAATTCTTAGTAGTATTAGTTATTTTTCCTTTTTTCTGGTGATTCTTACCATTTTTCTAAACAAAGAGGGTCTTGTAGCTTTTACCAGGACCCTCAGATAGATGCTCTTTGAATAGATGCTGAGTTGGTTTTAAGTGCTAGCAGCTAAAGAACAAGGGAAATGCATTTCAGGCAGATAACTTTTGTTTTCTGACAATTAAAATTAATTAAATTGCCAAGGAGTAATTGGCATGTTAATCTAGGTTTCACTTTCTCTGTCTTTTTTTTTTTTTTAAACAGAGTCTCAGTCTGTCACCAGGCTGGAGTGCAGTGGCACGATCTCAGCTCACTGCAACCTCCGCCTCCCAGGTTTAACAGGTTCTCCGGCCTCAGCCTCCTGAGTCGCTGGGACTTCAGGCGCGTGCCACCATGCCCAGCTAATTTTTGTAGTTTCAGTAGAGATGCGGTTTCACCATGTTGGCCATGATGGTCTCGATCTCTTGACCACGTGATCTGCCCACACTGGCCTCCTAAAGTGCTGGGATTACAGGCGTGAGCCACCATACCCAGCCTCACTCTCTCTCTTAGAACCACAAAGAGTGAACTTTGGTAAGAAAAACTCCAAAACAAAACCAAACCTCCATCAAGTTGGAGAACTGTGGTACCTACTCCCGGAGGCCCCACTGGGAAGGCAGGTCCCTGGGCGGGGCAGATGCAGTCCTGGGACTTGTTCTAGTGCGCCTTTTAATTACCTGTCAAAATGATCTCCAGGAGGCTCTTGCTTGGTTTTCATTATTTTTTTTTCTGTCATTGTCGTGTAAACAATGACCATTTGCTTTCTTAAAAGATCCTCACCGCAGACAGCAAGCCCTGGGCTGCAAAACCCTCAGTTATGTAAGGATGGGGTTTAGGTATTGCTAGGATCTATGACTTGGAAAAATATCTTGGTACCAAAGGTGACCTTTCATTTTTTCTCTACCTAAAGTGATGAGTTCATTTGCTTGTCTCCCGCCACCTGAGCATGGATCAATCTGAACAGCTTCACTGGTGGAGCGTCAGCAATATCTCACTGTCCAGGTGGTTCCAAAAAACACATCGTCACCATGGAGCTATTTTTATCATTGCCCAATATTTCTATTTCCTACGTGGTTTGCAAGGATGGGCATCACTTCTCAGTGACGCGCAGGCCTCTCTGAGTGCCAGGGAGGCTGAGATGTTCTTGTAGCTTACCTCATCCTTCCTGCCTGTCCTACCCTTGAACTTTCTTTCATGCAGCCTAAGCCTCATCTATTCTTGAAGAATTCAACCATCTCCCAAACAGAAAGTGAATGTCTGGTTTTCCCAGGCCTTCCCCACCTTTTGTCTAAATTTCTTGGCAGGCAGGGAATGCTCTCCGTACTGTGGTGCTGAAAATTCTTCAAGGGCAGAAGCAGTAGGCATTTTCCTCTTGCAGAAGACATTGTCAGAGCAGAAAAAGCAGACGGTGCAGGGAGGAGGGTGTGTCCTTTGCAGCCAGAGTTTGAATGCCAGCTAGGTGACTTAATGAGTAAGGCTGGACAAATGATCGGACCTGTCTGAGCAAAATTTTCTGCTCTGTAAACCGAGTATCATAATTCCAGTGCCAGAGACTGTGGGCTGGACGTGGTGAGATGCTCTGTGTTAGGCACCTAGCACAGCAGCTGCAAGAATGGGCACACCAAGATGTGCTGATTCCTCGATTTCCCGCCTGTTTGGCAGGCTACAGGCGTTCATGGAAATGGATGTGGATGGAAGAGAGAAGTGTCGTGGTCCATTAGGGCTGCTCTAACAACCTACTGTTCATGGTTCTGGAGGCTGGAAAGCCCAAGATGAAGTCACCAGTAGATTCAGTGTCTAATGACGGTCCGACTTCTGTTTTATAGATAGCTGTCCTTTTCCTGTGTCCTCCCATGGCAGAAAGGGAAAGCGGTCTCCCTCGGGCCTTTTCTATAAAGGCACTAATCTCATTGATGTGGGCTTCACCCTCATGACCTTCTAGACACCCCACCTCCTAATACCATCATGGTGGGGGTTAGGATTTCAACATACAAATATGGAGTAGACACAAACATTCAGACCATAGCAAGAGGGAAAGGAGAGGAAAGTCAGGGAAGTGGGAAGGAAAAAAGGAAGGAAAGGAAAGGAAGAAAGGGAAGGAAGGGAAGGGAGGGAGAAAGGAAAGAAGGAAGGGAGGGAGAAAGGAAAGAAGGAAGGGAGGGAGGGAGGAAAGAAGAAAGGAAGGAAGGAAGGAGGGAAGGAAAAGCAGGGAAGGAAGGAATTGGAGAAAGAATGGGAAGGCAGGAGGAGAACTCTAAGCAGAAAGGCAGGTGATGAAATGCAGGGCCATGTGCATCCAGGAAGTTCTGGGGTGGGACCATGGAGACCTGTGCCTTAGCTATGCTGAAACTTAGGCCAGGCCTGTCCTACTGGGCTCAGCAGGGCTTATCTTGCCTCAGTATGGCTGGGAGCTTGGGCAAGGCTGTTGGTGCATTGAGGACATGATACAGCCTGGACAGAGCAGGCAGGACTAATAAGAGGCTGGGAGGCTGGGTTCTGAGATAAGAGATGAGAGACTGGGTTCTGAGATGAGAGGTGAGAGGCGGGGTTCTGAGATGAGAGGTGGGAGGCCGGGTTCTGAGATGAGAGATGGGAGGCCGGGTTCTGAGATGAGAGGTGGGAGGCCGGGTTCTGAGATGAGAGATGGGAGGCCGGGTTCTGTGATGAGAGTGAGAGGCTGGGTTCTGAGATGAGAGATGGGAGGCCGGGTTCTGAGATGAGAGGTGAGAGGCAGGGTTCTGAGATGAGAGGTGGGAGGCCGCGTTCTGAGATGAGAGGTGGGAGGCCGCCTTCTGCGATGAGAGATGGGAGGCTGGGTTCTGAGATGAGAGATGGGAGGCTGGGTTCTGAATTGTTCTAGGCTACATTTGGTGATACAGGAAGTTCTAGAGAAAGGCCAGTGTTTGGTCTCCTGCTGGTGGTTTTGAGGGAAGAGGCCTCGTGGGCCAGAGGCCATAAAATATGCTAGCATCACCACAGAGCAAAACCTACTGAGTCTTAAGGAGCCCAGTCTGTTATATCAGAACTGGCTCCCCAGAGACCGAGTTGTGTTCTTTAGGGGCTAAGACTTCATTTGCCTGATTCATGCATTTAGCATTTATTGAGTGTCTACTGTTTGCTGTGCTAGGTGCTCAGATACAACATTGTCTCATACTTGAAGGAGCTTCCAGGCTATTGGGGGTCATGGGTATCAATACGTGAGTAGTTTGTTCCAATTTGGAGTAATAAGTACTGTTCTGGAGCTGAGTGAGGTGTAGATGGGCAGGATACGTGTGTCGGGACACACAGAGGGCCCTCAACCTAGCCTTGGAGGCCAAGCAAGGCTTCTGAGTATTTTGCTTGGCCAAAGGGTGGGAAGGATGGTCCATTTGGAAATGTAGTATTTGGGTGCACAAGAGAGAGCATGGTGCCTGCAGCTGGGATATGCTCTGGTTATGATCCTACGGGAGGCTGTGGGTGAAGGATGCATGGATACCAGGCTAAGGCCTTGGCCTTCTATCTTCAAGGCACAGAGGAGCCAGTGATAGGTGAATTTTGACCAGGAGAATGCTTTGGTCTGGTGTAGAAGCATCATGGGGGGAAGCTGAGAGTGGTCAAGAGTATTCCTAGGCTTGGGAACCAGAAGGGGGTAATGGGGGCCTGCATGAAGATTCTAAGAGCAGAGAGGAAAGGAGTGGCAAGGAGAAGGTGGACAAGAATGCTGAGGAGGCGAGCCGGGCTGGCCTTGGTGACACAGTGGATGTGAGTGTAAGGAAGACAGGGACGCCCCCTGAGAATACAGAGACTGCAGATTGGATAGGAAGGGGTAGCTCTAGAAAGAGAGGCCAGCAAGGAGGAAGTTAGGAGTATTGGGCTGAGACACGATACTCCGGGTCTGGAAGGTGGGTGGTGTAGATGGAGAGAAAGGGCCTGTATTGGTATGTTTTCAGGCTGCTGATTACAAGACTGGGTAATTTATAAAGAAAAAGAGGTTTAATGAACTCATACTTCCACGTAGCTGGGGAGGCCTCACAATCATGGTGGAAGGTAAAAGTCACATCTTACATGGCGGCAGTCAAGAGAGAAATGAGAGCCAAGCGAAAGGAGAAATCCCCTATAAAACTATCAGATCTCATGAGACTTTTTCACTACCATGAGAATAGTATAGAGAAAACTGCCCCCATGATTCAGTTATCTCCTACTGAGTTCCTTCCAAAACATGTGAGAATTATGGGAGCTACAATTCAAGATGAGATTTGGGTGAGGACACAGCCAAACCGTATCAGGGCCATTTTTTCTAAAATATTTGGGAGAAACCTCCCACTCTATGAGCTAGAACCCATTTCCTGCAATGGGAGTTGATACAAATTATATGTACGCGATTTCCCAGGGCCCTTTGGATTCAGGCTGTGTGCACATGACCTGGGCTTCTGCTCCTTGAGGCAGAAGTTTGTGAAGAAGTAGAGATATCCTGGCAGGGCTGGTGGCAAGGCAGCAGCTCCCCAGCAGTGCCAGAGTCTGGAGTCCAGCACTGGTAATGTGTCTGTGCCTGGCAGCTCAGCAGCCATGTCTCCACCCTGCGGGGTCTTCAGGGTAGTTTGGGGTGTCAGTCCTGGATAGATAGCTTCCAAGCCTGGTTTTCTAGTCCTCCCCAAGAGTGTTACATCCCTGATGTCTTTTTTAAATTTTTAAAAAATTTCAGTAAATTATACATAGCATAATAAGTACCACTGTAACCATTTTTAAATGTATTGTCCAGTGGCATGAAGTACATTCCCACTGTCATGCAACCATCCTTACTATCCATCTCCAGAATAGTTTCATCTTCCCAAACCAAAACTCTGTACCATTAAACACTGACTGCTCATTTCCTCTCTCCCAGCTGCCACCATTCTACTTTCTCTCTCTGTGAATTTGACTATTCTAAGTACCTCATATAAGTGAAATCATACAGTGTGTGTTTTTTGCAACTGACTTATTTCACTTAGCAGAATGTCTTCAGGTTTCATCCACGTTGTGGCATGTACCAGTATTTCATTTCATTTTTTTTTTTTTGAGACTGAGTCTTGCTCTGTCGCCCAGGCTGCAGTGCCGTGGCACAATCTCAGCTCACTACAGCTTCCACCTCCCAGGTTCAAGCAATTCTCCTGCCCCAGCCTCCAGAGTAGATGGGACTACAGGCATGTGCCACCATGCCTGGCTAATTTTTTGTATTTTTAGTAGAGACAGGGTTTCACTGTGCTAGCCAAGATGGTCTTGATCTCCTGACCTCATGATCCGCCCGCCTCAGCCTCCCAAAATGCTGGGATTACAGGCGTGAGCCACTGCACTGGGCCTTATTTCATTCCTTTTTAAGGCTAAATAATTTCCCTTGTATGCAGAGACCACATTTTGTTTATCCACTCATGTGTTGATGGACACTTGGATGCTCCTTGTTTTGGCTGTTGTGAATAGCACTGCTGTGCATGTGGGTGTGCAAATATCTGTTTTAGTTCCTGCTTTCAATTCTTTTGGGCATATACCCCAAAGTCGAGTTGCTGTATCACATGGGAAATCTATTTTCAATTTTTGAGGAGCATCAATTGGGAGCTACAATTGGATAAGAAAGTGAGAAATGAGAGCCAAGTGGAAAGAGAAACTTTTCTCCAGCAGCTGCGCCATTTTGCAGAAATGGGATTCTTCCTGGGGCTCTAAGTAGGTCTGAACCTGGCTGGGGCAGGTGCAGAGCCACATCCTGGAAATTATTCAAGAAACCATATTATTCAAGGAACTCAGATGAAGGGTCTTCTGAGTCCTCCTCTTTTAGGGATTGACCTCCAGGGTAGAGAACAAACTCATGGCTCAGTGTCATTTCTTGCCTGTTGGACTATTCTGGGATCCATGTACTCATTTGGACAGACTTCACCTCTTCCTCCCCAAAACCCCCTTCCAAGATTAGTCATCACCTCCCTGTCATTAGCTCCCATGGGGAAACATTAGTGGCCTTTCCTTATAAGCAATGCACCTTAAAAATGGCCAAAGCCTTCCCTGGAGGAACAATTAGAAAATTATTTGGTTACTTCCCTGCTTGCCCCTCTCTCATTTAAAGAAAACCTTTTCTTTGGAGGCTGTGAGTACTGACTTGGGAATGAGGATGTCCTGGTTCAATCCTGGCTTTGTTTAATTCTCAGCATGACCTGGGGGAGACCCCACCCTCTCTGGGCCTCAGTTTTCCCATTCGTGAAACAGAAAGCTGCTGTAGAGCAGGGATACCCAACCACCTCCCCACCAAGATGCTCTTTGTTTTTTGTCCTTGGAAGGCTATATTTTGAAAGATGTTATCTGTCAGATAGAGCTTATGTAATAACATTAGGTTCTCCATGCTTTATTAAAGACATCCATAACTTCCAGCTAGAGCTTCTGATTACCGTATAAGCAAATTGAGTTGCTGTCATTTCATGCAAGAGCTGGTGCGACCTCATCTTGGTTGGGAATGTGATGTTCCCTCTGCAATTTAAAAATATTGAGAATAGTTCTCAGATCCCCATTACTATGCCTGGAGAACCCAACCTCAGTACCACTAGTAATATGGCAAGACTGCAGTACTTGAATCTTAGAACCAGCTCTGTAATTCTGTGAAATGGAAAGAATGTAGACTTTGGGGACAGAAGCCTGAGTTTATAATTTAATTTGAAATCTACTGATTAATCTGGTGTGACCTTGGCAGTGTGGAAAAAAGTCCACAAATTCTTTGAAACTCCTCCCTTCAGATGAGTGTGGGCATGTTCAGGGTGTATGGCCTTAAACGCTCAGTTTCCTTCCCCTTATGTGTGGACTGTTCATACTTAGTGACTCTGCAACTAGAGACTTTCAACACTAGAGCGTGAAAGGCATTGCAACTTCGTCCTTGTTCTCTCTCTGAGAGCACTTGCTCTGGAGGAAGACGGTTGCTATGTTGTAAGGACACTAAAGCAGACTATAGGAGTCACCCTGATGGTGAGGAACTGAGGTCTTTTGCCAGCAGCCATGTGAGTGAACCACCTTGGAAGCTTGTATTAGTTTTCTATTGCTGCTGTAACAAATGACCACAAACCTAGCAGCTTAAAACATCACACATTTATGTTAAAGTCTATAGGTTAGAAGTCCAACAGGGCCTCCCTGGGCTAAAATCAAGGTGTCAGCAGAGTCGTTTCTGTACGGAGTCTCTAGGGGAGAATCTGCTTCCTTGTCTTTTCCAGCTTTTGCAGTAGCCTTCATTCCTTGGCTTGTTGCCCCTTCCTCTGCCTTCAGATAAACAACACTACATCTTTCTGACCCTGCTTCTGTTGCCAATCTCTCTGACATCCTCTTCTGCTTCCCTTTTCAATTGTTAGGGACCCTGTGATTACATTGGATAATCTAGGATAATGTCCCTGTATACCAGCTGGCAGCCTTCATTCTGTCTGCAACATTGATTCCTTTTTAGCATACGGTATTCACAGGTTTCAGGGATTAGGGTATGGACATCTTTTGGGGGGCATTATTCTGCCTGACACAGAAGCAGATCCTCCAGCTCCAGTCAAGCCTTTGGATGACTGGGACACTTGCCAGTGTCCTGATTGAAACCCTCATGAGATTTCAGTCAGCTGCACTGGTTCAGGCTTGTGTCACACGCTCTCACCCCAAGAAAGGGTGAGAACCAGTGCAGCTGGGCCGAGGAGAGGGGGTGGAAGGGGAGGGAAGACAGTCATGCTCGGGATCAACTGTTTAGGGCTTTTCATACATTCATTCACTCTTTCGTTGCAGTATTTACTGCGCATTTACTGTGTGTCATGTGCAGGCTAGAGAGAACTACCCAGTTATGTTTCTCCCTGGTTTCTGACCCGCAGGCACTGTGAGGTAATGCATGTTTGTTGTTTTAAGCCACTAAGTTTGGGAGTAATTTGTTATGCTGCAAAAGATACCAAATACAGGCAGGTTAATTAACCTTTTTCTGCCTCTTTCATTTATAAAAAGGGGATAGTTCCTACCTTGCAGAACTGTTGTAATGGTTAAGTAGGTCAGTGTCTGGAAAATATCTGGCATAGAGCAGATGTTCTATAAATGCTACATTTCTTTTTTCTTAGCCTCCCTTTTTGTTTTCTAAAGGGTACCCCAGCAGTACAGGAAAATAAAGGCAGCCCCCAGCAGTGGCAGCGGCTCCAATCTTCAGCAGTGGGTTTGTCATGCAAATACAGCATCAAGACAAATACCCAAGTCCAACCACCGACCAGACCGCCTCCCTTACACCTCTTGTACACAGAAATTCGGATTGGTGTTGCCCTTGAGGCACTGCTGGAACTCTTATAAGCAATGGAAAACCACTGATAGACTTAGAATATTCACCTTCCAAACAACGTGGTGAGCGTGTCACACACACCACTATGTGTAACTCTCACAGGTGCAGAGGTGATGTGTGGGTTTGAGTAGGTGAAGGAGGGACGGAGGAGCCGCTGCTTTGGCTCTTTGTTATCTAGGAGTTCTCATCCATCGTGCACCAGGCACAGCTTCCCAGCGTGATTGCTATGATCTTTTGGTTTCCTTTAAGGCTTGCCAACTTAAGGTATTAATACATTACCAGGAGTGGAAATGTTTAGAATATTAAATGCCATTATTTCAAAAATGGTTCCTCCATCCCCAAAAAAAGTGGTTGTAAATTTAGGAGAGACATGTCAGAAGTGGAGTGAGAGTGTGGGCAGGGGTTGTTTGCATGAAAAAGTACATGTGCCATCTTAAGTACTTTTTAAAAATGTGGCACCATCAATGGGAGGGATTTGCTTATTGAAAACGTAGAGTATGGGCTGGGAGTGGTGGTTCATGCCTATAATCCCCGCATTTTGTGAGGCCAAGGTGGATGGCTTGAGCCCAGGAGTTCCAGACCAGCCTGGGCAACATGGCAAAACCCCGTCTCTCCTAAAATACAAAAAAATTAGCCAGGTGTGGTGGCGTGCCTACAGTCCCAGGTACTCAGGAGGCTGAGGTGGGAGGATCGCTTGAGCCCAGGAGGTGGAGATTGCAGTGAGCTGAGATTGTGCCACTGCACTCCAGACTGAGTGACAGAGTGAGACCCTATCTCAAAAGAAAAAAGAAAAAAAATGTACAATGTATGGGCGGGGCCCTTAGAGGAAGAAACAAGGTCAGATGACAGAAGTAGAATGCAGAAAAACTGTACTGAGATTAGAGGGGGGACCTGAGGGTTGCAAGCAGAGGAAAATGTCAGAATGATTCCATTTGGCAGACCCGAGCACTCGGGCAGGTGCTCTACGACTAGCAGATGTAGGGAAAGGACAGAGACAAGACAGGCATCGTAGAGTGAGATACATACACATATGAGACATACATCATTCAGTGGGGATAATGGAGTAGTATTTGCGGGGGCTCAGGCTGAACGGAGGAGTTAGTGACACCCTAAGAAAGGGTGAGAGCATGTGATACAGGCTAGAACCAGTGCAACTGGGCTGAGGAGAGAGGGCGGGAGGAGAGGGAAGGCAGTCATGCTCGGGATCAACTGTTTAGGGCTTTTCATACATTCACTCTTTCATTGTAATATTTATTGAGCATTTACTGTGTGTCATGGGCAAGCTAGGTGGGAGGGTGGGGTCAGCAGACTAAGGCACTCCCACCCCAGAGATGTCCATGTTCTACTCCCTGGAATCTGTGAATATGTTAGCTTGCAAGGCAAAGGGGAAAATTAAGTTTGCAAACAAAATTAAGGCTGCTAATCAGCTGACCTTAAATAAGGAGATTTTTTTCTGGATTATCTGGGTGGGTCCAATGTAACCACAGAGTCCCTAGGAGTAGAAGGAGGCAGGGTTAGAGTCAGAGAAGGAGAAGACACCAGGAGCAAGGTCCAAGTGTGAGAAGAATCCAGCCTGCACGTGCTGACTCTGACCATGGAGGGAGGGGTCGTGAGCCAAGCTCTAGCAGCTAGAAAAGACGAGAAGTGGATTATTTCTCAACCTCTGGAAGGATCATAGCCCTGACAGCATGCAGATATAAGCCCAGGAAGACTCGTGTTGGATTTTGAATCTACAGCATTGTAAGATAATAAATGTGTGTTATTTTAAACCACTAAATATGTGGTAATTTGTAATCATAGGCATGGGTAAGTCATACAGAGGGGAAGGCATACACACACACATACACACACACACAGAGATGGAGTTGCACACTTGTTGCTCAGACTAGAGTGCAATAGTACAATATTGACTCACTGCAACCCCCGCCTACTGGGTTCAAGCAATTCTCCTGCCTCAGCCTCCCAGGTAGCTGGGATTACAGGCGTGTGCCACCATGACTGGCTAATTTTGTATTTTTAGTAGAGGCAAGGTTTCTCTATGTTGGTCAGGCTGGCCTTGAACTTCCAACCTCAGATGATCTGCCCGCCTTGGCCTCCCAAAGTGCTGGTATTACAGGCAGAAGGCATATTTTAAGCTCTATGTCTGATTGCTCAACCTTGGCACTCATCGCCTGATACAGGCTCATTAATGCCTTGTGGAATGAATGAATAAGTTAGGGCTCTTCAGTCCGTATTTGTGGAATGAATGGATAAAGCTGCCAAGAGGATGGTGGTCTGGTGGGGGAGACAAGGCCATGGAGAGTCCCCACGAAGTGAGACTGGTGTCCGAGTGAGCATTAGCACAGAGGCTCATCACGGGCACCCACCTCCCGTGGGTTGGTGGCTGTCACAGATTTGATTCCTGGCCAGTGGACTCTGAAAGGGAGTTTGCATGCAGGAGGCATATTGAGGTGGCTGTCAGCAACCCCTGGGATTTGGGTGCAGCAACCCCTGCAAAGAGCAGGGCTGAGCAGAGGCAGAGGCTGTCATGTGGCATGGCTGCAGCATAGGGAGCTATAGATGGTTCTTTAGAGTTGCACTGAGTGGAGGCCAGGAGCTGCCTGTCTGCCCAGGGTCCCACTGCCCTCATTGAGAGTGATCAGGCTGGGGGGTGGCATGGCCTTGGGAGTGGCAGTTATCTTGGTTGAGGGCAATTCCTGGGAAGGGGCCCAGTGAGGAGCTCCCAGCCTCTAACACCTCAGCAGCTGGGGAGGATCTGGGTGATGCCCTGCAGCCTTTGCTCTGGGAGGGGAGATGGAGGAGCTGTAGGGGAAGAGATGCCCTGTGCACTGGGGCTACAGAGCAGAGGGCAGAAGGGAAGCCCAGGCTGAGGAAACAGCTGTGGCAAGTTGGGGAGGCCTGAAAAAGCAGAGAAGATGTGGGTCCTGCAGGTCTCTGGGGACATCTGGAGGGAAGTGTGCAGAGGGGGACTGGGCATTGGTGGGCAAGGAACCTGGGAGGCGAGTGATGATCATTTGATGAAGGAGCTTGCAGATAAAACAAGGAGGTGGCTTCATCTACTGGGTCAGGGTGTGGTAGGTTAGGCTCTGCATAGGCTCTGAAAGCTTCCTGGGGCACAGTTCAATGCAGAGGAAGCCATGGGAGGCAGGGAGACTGCAGTCCAGGTGAGGGTGATAAGGCTGCAGGTGCTGGCTCAGTTACTGCAGTGCAGAGCCAGGGGACCTTGGCAGAGTCTTGTAGGGCAAAACTTGTTTCCAGAAATCTCCTCACAGCATGTATGGGGTGTGTGTGTGTGCGTGCGTGTGCGTGTGTGTGCGTGCGTGCACGCGCGTGTGTGTGTGTGTGGTGGGGGATGGGGAGTAGGCTAGGGCCTCTGCATTGCATGTGCTGGATGGCACTGCTACAGGGAATGGCCAGGACCAGGGAGGACCATTGCTGGGATGAGTCATCTTTCCTTTGAATCCTCAGGGTGACACTCATGAATAACTCACCTTGATGTTGGCAGGAGTGCCCAGGAGGTCAGGCTGTAGTGGACCCAGATGGGCAGAGATCTGAGATGGGGATTAAGCATTCCCCACTGGAGGGGGTCACAGGAATTTGAAGGGAATGAGAGCACGCAGCCCAGGGGAGTCTGAGGTGCCAGAAGCAACACCAGGGGCTGGGGCAAAACCCTGCTGTTTTGGCCCGGAGGATGTCATGACCCTGCAACTTTGACTTCATTGTGCAACAAGCTCACTGGTGAACTTGAAAGAGATAGTAATGCTAAGCAAAACCACCTGGTAGAAGCCAGGATAGGTCCAGCAGTTGCTCAATGAATCCAAGCTTTGTGGTATGACCACACGGACAATATAAGCCATGCCCAGACCCACAGCTGGGTGTCCCAGGCATGCCAGGGGCTGCCCGCAGCCAGCACTCCCTGAAGCTGTAAGATGCAGCAGTGCTGCGCCTAAGTCCAGTCCTATGAAAACAATTTCTAAAATGGCTGATGGACATGGGGAAAACAAGACACAGCTCATAATATGTGGGAAACGATTTTAAGGGCTTATATTAGTTCAATGGAGTTCATACCAAAAGTAGTTTCTTAACAAAAGTCACTATTCTTATAATTTTGACTCCAAAGCTCCTATATATAAACATGAGATAAGCCATCCCTGAGGTCACAAGGGGAAGGCCAGCATGGCCACCGGGTCAGAATGGCAGGGTCAGAGTGTCCTGAATACCCCGATGGAGCCTGGAGTTTAATTTGGAGCAGATATAAAGTGGGCATTCTGGAGTACAGCAGTGAAGAACTGTTGTGGTCTCTGTCCTAGTGGGTCTTTGATTACAAAGAGCCACCACAAGTCTGATAATTATTGAGTGCTTTCTGTGTGTCAGAGGCTGTGTTGGGTGGTGGTCAGGGAGGGGGTGTTACAGGTTGATATGGTTGGAGGAGGGGCCTGGTGGGAGGCAATTGAATCATGGGGGTGGACTTCCCTTTTGCTGTTCTCATGATAGAGTTTGTATGAGATCTGGTTGTTTGAAAGTGTGTAGCACTTTCCCCTTAGCTTGCTTGCTCTCCTGCTGGCCATGTAAAGATCTGCCTGCTCCCCCTTCACCTTCTGCCATAATTGTAAGTTTCCTAAGGCTGCCCAAGCTGTGCTTCCTGCAGCACTATGAGTCAATCAAAGCTTTTTTCTTTACAAATTTCCGAGTCTTGGGTATGTCTTTATAGCAATGTGTGAATGGACTAACACACAGGCATTGCTACACTGGAAGCTTAGCATAGCTAAGAGGTAGCAGAGGTGGTTTCTCCAATGAAGAAACAATGGAACTTCAGGAGGATTAAGTCAATTCTCCCAAAGACAACCAGCTGAGAAAGAGGGACCAGGATTAAAACACAGGCTTGCTGGACTCCAGGGGTCCCACTCTTAACTCCCCTCTGGGCTGCCTCTGGGAGAACATATATAAGCCATTAATATATCATTGTGTGAGTCTGACCCCTTCTCTGTCTCTCCATGCTCCTACTGAGCCAAGCCTCTGTCATCCTGGCTGAATTACTGCAAGACCCCCTCATTGACTCTGCATCCACCTTGTCCCCAGTCATCTATTCTTCACATAGATAGTCATCTTTTAAAATTCAAGTCAGATCACATTCCTGCACTGCTCAGAAGCTTCCAATCATTTCCAGCTATGCTCAGGGGAAAAGCCAAAGGCTTCCTGTGATGCACAGGGCCTTGCACAGCTTGCTCTGCCCACCCACCTCCTTTCCTGTCACCTTCCTCTGGCTCATGCTGACCTCCTGCTGTTCCTTGACCAAGTAAAATAGCTCCTGCCTCAGGGCTTTCGTACATGCAGTTTCCTTTGTCTGAAATGCTTCCTCCCCAGATATCTGGCTGGCTACCTCCCTCTGTTCCTTTGGGTCTTTGCTCAAATGAACCGGTCCTAGTGAGGCTTCTCTGATCTCTGATCTAAAATTGCAGCCACCTCCCTCTCATTTTTTGCTTGTCTCCATAGCACCTGTTGCCATCTGACATGTTTACCTCTGTACGTGGGGCTTATCCATCTTCTAGAATGTCAGCTTCATAAGGCCATGAGTTCTTGTCTATTTCCTTCACTGTTGTAACTCCAGCACCTAGAACAGGACTTAATTCATAGTAAGGGCTCAACAAAAACTGTGTTAATGAATGAATGCAGGTATAAAAAGATAGAAAGAGTGTCCTTGTTAAGGGTCTATTTCTTTCATCACATTGGCCAATGGGCACAAAAGTTGTTTTGAAACAGACCACATCTAAACAGACCTCAATTGCTAGGCGAGAGAGTCAGTCTGGGTATAGGAGGCCCCTTCATGCCCTTTTGTGGAATCTCTGTTGTTTTCTGGAATTAGCCACTCCTGTTCGAGGCAGAGGCTTCTCCCTGAATCCCTGGGTGTGTATTTCATCTTTGTATTCATCCAAGGCCAGGGGTGTGCCCTGACTTCTGGGTGCTTTGACCAGTAGGTGAGGTTTGTCCTGCAGCTATCAATGATCAGGGGAGGTGCTGGGGGGAGGCTGGACACTCAGACAGTATTGGAAGGTTCCAGCCTGGGAGCAGGCGAGAGTGGGGCTGGGTGGGACAGGGCAGCTTCACAAAGCAGAGCAGGAAGAGTAGGCTGCTGGATGTCAGGAGCAGAGGTCCTAGGAGGAAACAGCCCAGGACACAGGAGTACGGCTCCCTACATCTTAATTTATCACCAAACCGGGTTCTTGGTGTATGTGTATATGTGTGGTATGTGTGAAGTGTGTGTGTGGAGAGGGTGGTGGTATTCCTGACTTCATTGTTTGGGCTTTTTCTCAGGAACTTGTGAGCTTGTGTAGCAGGGAAAAGAGCTTTGCAATTGTTGAAATGCTGACTCCATGTGAATCTAGGAGATGGTCCACCTGCCTCTGACCCTCAATTCCTTCATCTACAAAATGGTGATTATATTCCTACTTCATGAAATTAACATATGAAGTTCAAATAAAATAACCAATAAAAATTGGACCTTGACTGAATCATTCTCAGTAAGCAGTTCATTTTATTCCTGATGATCAATCATTCTCACAATGTCGCCACTGGGTGGGTGGATTTTTTGGCCATTGCTCTTAGCGATTCTGAGTCTCCCAACAGATTTTGGCAAAATCTTCCTCCCCCTGTCAGCCTCAGCCTGGGTCTTTCCAGAACTGTCAGGGAAGCAGCACCCCTTGCTCAGCTCGCTGGGTCCAGGGGGGCATCACTGTCATATAAATGAGAGAAGCGCCCAGGTCACTGCCTGCTGAAGATAGAGGGAAGAGGAGCAGGGACCTGTCACCGTACCACCTGCTCAGGCTCAGCCCATCCCTGCAGGAGCCCAAGCAGGGGCTCCCCTCTCCTCTCTTCCTTGCACCATCAAAACATGCTCTGGGTGGTGCTGCTTGAAATCCCCACATGCTCATGCCTTCGTTTCTTTTTCCAATCCAAAGACATTCTGGGAGTGTCTACTGCACGTCCAGCCCTGGACCAGATGGAAGTATCATATTTGTTCACCAGTATTACTGACTGAGCTCTGTTTTGTGTTCAGCCCCTCTCAAAGATGCATGTAATTTAATCAATGCTGGATTTAAAGCCTAAAGCAACCTATGGAGGCAGTCATACTATTATCCCACTTTTACAGATATACCCAATGAAATCAACAATAATTCCATAGCATCTCCTAATATCCAGTTCACATTCAAGTTTCTCCAAAAGAAAGATCAAGAAGATTTGACTCACTGTTCCTCTCCTTTTCATCTGGGGTCATCCTGTAGTATATCCTTTTCAGCATTGTCCCGGGGCCTTGCCCTTCATTAAGTTAACATGCTCATGTCTTTAGTCATTGGTATTGTCTACAATGTAGTGGGAGTGGGGAAAACAGGTGGGTAAACAATCAAGCGGTAGCTACAGTGACGGAGATTAATGTACTGTGCTTTAGGAGCATGAAGAAGAAGCTAATCAGCCTAGGGTAAGCAAAGAAGGTTCCTGGGGAAGGGATATTTCATCTGCACACTGAAGAAAGAGAAGTAATGTTGCAGGAGGAGAAGGCAGGGAAGGCATTCAGGCAAGTGGGGACAGTAGAACAAAGGCAAGGACATGGGACACATCGTGGGGACATGTGGAAAAAGTCAAGCAGTTAGGTGTTGCTGGAATGTGAAGTAAATAGCAGGAAGTAGTGAGCAGTGGGGTCTATAGAAGTCTGCAGGAGCCCGGCCATAAAGGGCCTTAAAGGTTGGGTTAGGAGGTTGGGTTTATCCTCAAGATGTTGAGGAGCTATTGAAGGGTGCAGGTAGTGATTTGTGTCTGGTATCACTCTGATGGCAACAATTGGGAGCCATAATCATATCATATCATCCATTCATTCATTTATTCATTCATTTACTGAGTGCCTTCTCTGTGCCAGACACTGTTTAGTTGCTGGGAAAACAGCAGTGACTGAAACAGCTTAATGGAAGGAGACACACAGAACAAATGAATGTAAAGTATGCCAGACGGTGAGGTGTGTTGTAGGAGAATAAACAAGGACAAGAAAGTGTCCCATAGTGGGTTCTGTGTGTGTGAGGGGTGTTGGTGGGTGTCTATTTTGAATAAGGGGCTGGGCGCGATGGCTCATGCCTGTAATCCCAACACTTTGAGAGGCCGAGGCGGGTGGACCACTTGAGGTCAGGAGTTCAAGACCAGCCTGGCCAACATGGTGAAACCCTGTCTCTACTAAAAATATGAAAATTAGCTGGGTGTGGTGGCTGGTGCCTGCAATCCCAGCTACTCAGGAGACTGAGGCAGAAGAATCGTTTAAACTGGGAGGCAGAGGTTGCAGTGAGCCAAGATTGTGCCAGTGCACTCCAGCAAAACTCCATCTCAATAATAATAGTAATAAATTTAAGAATAAATAAATAAATAAGGGTCATTAGGGAAAGCTTTTTAGAGGAGTGGCACCTGAGTTAGGGAGGTAAGGGCAAGAGCCATGCAATTATCTAGGAGTTCCAGGCCAAGGGGGCAGCCAGTGCAAAGACTCTGAGGTAGAAACATGTCTGAGGCATTGCCAGGAGGCCACGGTGGACAGAGCAGAGGGAGCAGAAGGAGAAGTCATGGGAATTGCATGAGAAGGGTGGGGGGTGGGCAGCAGATCACCTGGGGCTCTGTTGGCTATTGTCTTGACTTTGGCTTTTAGTCTAAGTTAGATGGGAAACCGTTGGGGAGTTCTGAGCAGAGCAGGACATAATAGGATATGACTTCAAGTCAAATGGTGCCGACAGGTTGAGTAGGATGGATTTGGCACAGTGATGGTCATGGGTCATGAAAACGGTTTGGGAGGAGCGGTGAGGTGGTGAAGGGATTTGCAGGAGCACAAACAGACAATTGCTCCAGTGCTGAGTGATGTCTTGTCACTCAAATCTTAGTGGCACAGAGCAATGGCAATCATTCTATTTTCTGTCATGGTTTCTGAGAATAAGGGCTTGGCTGGGCAGTTCTGACTTGGGATTTGCCAGGCCAGTGTTATGCAGGACCTCAGTGGCTGGAGCCGGAGCTGCTGGGTGCTGATCAGGCAGATCTCTCTCTCACTTTCATGCAGTTTCGGGGTCTCTCCATGAGATTGCTGGATGTGGGCCCATTTGGGCTTCCTTGCAGCATGGTGGCCTCAGGGTATTGAAACTGCTTAAGAAGGAGAAGTTCTGTGAGCAAGGCAGAGCTGTGTGTGTGGCCTTTGCCCTACCTTGTTGGTCAAAATACTCTCAAAAGCCCATCCCATTTCAAGTGGGAGACATGGACCCCACCTCTCCCTGGGAGCAGCATCAACAAATTGGCAGACATAATTAAAAACTTCTCCAAGAACTCTATCAAGGAGTTTTGCAATAAAAAGAACAAAGAAATGGGGCCACAGTGGGAGAGAAGTGTAGGGTTTGAGTGGTTCATTTTCAAAATGGGAAGAAGTCACTCCATGTTTATCTTGGATGTGTATGATGTATGTATCATGTATCATGGATAGTGGCTGTAAGCATGACTACATGTATATCATGGGTAGAAAGAGCCCTGGCCCACAGTCAGAAACCTGAGTCTTCTTACAAATGGAGACCACAGGAGGATGGGGGGGCGGGGCTGTAAGGGTTCCTAGAGGGCACTTAGTTTCATATCTTTCTTAGAGATGGATTAACTGAGGCCTTAGTAGGTCATGACTTGCCCAGAGTCATGAAGCAAGTGAGAGGCAGAGCCAGGATGAGCTCCCAGGCCCTGAAACTTCTGGGCACCAGTGGCTTGCACACAGAGCTTCGCACCATCCCTACCTCACTGAGTTTCTGCAAGCCCTCCCCATCCCCAGCCCTCTGCAGGGCCTGGGAAATGAAACAGGTGAGCTGCTCATCTAAGTCCTTATTATTAGGAAGCCCATCCTCACAGGTTGCCCCTTCACTTGGAAGGAGAATGTGGCCAATATGTCTTGTGCCTTGCTTGGCATTAAAAGTGGGACCTTGGGAGCAGCAGAGAGGCCGGTGTTGCAAAATTCTAATATCCTAATGGCACTGGGAATGTAGAAACCTCGGGCAAGCATTGTGGATTTTGAATTTGAGAAGAGAGAAGAGCCAGAATAAGATTTCTAGGGCATTTGAAAGGTAAGTGCAGTGCCAAGCAAACTTCCAGAGTGCACCAACTATAAAAGGAAGGAGGAGCGGAAATGAAGGAGTCAGGACTGAGCCTGGAACAGACACTAACCATCCTGGGGCATGGTAGTGATGGCGAGAAAGCGAGCTGAGGGCAGGGGGCCTCAGCACAAGCCTAGCCACACGTGCTGCCAGGTCTCACTCTCACCCCATGCAGCCCATACAGCTGGGATTTTCTTGATGCTGTTTTACAGATGACGAAACTGAGGCTCCATGTCTAGGGAAACATGAGTCACTGCAGATGTCCAGGGAATTGGGTCTTGTTGCAGAAGTATCACCCAGGGGCGTGTGAGAATCTCAGGTCTCCCTTCTCCCTGCAGAATCAGATCGTTTTAACAAGATCCCCCAAGGCGACCACACTAAAGGGCTTCCCCAGGGTCACCTCACTGCATAGAGCAGCACCATAATGTGTCTGTCTGACTCTAAAGCAAGATTTCTTTCCGTTTATGTTGTTTTTGCCCTTAAAAAGCCCTCAGAAGGAATTTTTTTTTTTTTTTTTTGACGTAGTCTCGCTCTGCACCCAGGCTGGAGTGCAGTGGCATGATCTCAGCTCACTGCAACCATTGCCTCCTGGGTTCAAGCGATTCTCCTGCCTTAGCCTCCTGAGTAGCTGGGATTACAGGTGCACACCACCATGCCTGGCTAATTTTTGTATGTTTAGCAGAGACAAGGTTTCACCATGTTGGTCAGGCTGGTCTCAAACTCCTGACATGGTGATCCACCCGCCTTGGCCTCCCAAAGTGCTGGGATTACAGGTGTGAGCCACTGTGCCTGGCTGGAACTTTTTAAAAATGCAAACCAACATAATGCAAATGACTTGCTTATAATTCTTCTGTAGATTCCCATGCCTAATAGGAATTCCCACCCCATCATAGCATTCAAGGTCACAGAATGGGTAGGTGGCTTATCCAATGTCACTTTGCTGAACTGTCCTTCCAGGGGTAAGAGGCACATATGGCTTAAAAGCAGATATGGGAGAGCTGGGGACAGGAGGAGGGCTGTGACTCAAACAATTCTTCCTCCTGGACAATCTAGTAACTCTGAGGAGCTGAACTGAGGGTTAAAAGTGAAGGAAGAGTCCATGTGGGGTGGTGGCCTCGAGAGCTGAGAGTTGGGGTGCACTAAGGCACGGAAGACATCTAAAGCCTTGGAAACATGTTGTCTGGGCTTGTGCAGGGCTCACTGTCCTGGGAGCATTTCTGAAGCCTTTCAAAACCCCAATATTCAGGCCACCTTAAGCTGCTGTGTTGTCAGCCAGGACCAAGGAAAGAAGGGATGGGAGAGGGGGAGCCTGGGCGCAGCTGCTCATTCCCGCAGGTCATTATCTCTGTGATACCCTAACCAGTCTTGCAAGGCAGGACCATATCCCCATCTGATGAGGCTACCGTCCACACCTGCCTTGAACCACCTTGTCTACAATGGTGGTGGCAGTTTCTGAGACCTTTTTCTACAGCTATATCCATTTCTTGAGATTTTGAAGTGTTTTTATAAACCATTCTCTAGGAAATTTTTTGCACAGCTGGGAGGATTCACAGAGAAGAAAAGTGCTGATTTAAAAGATATTGTATTATTTGTGAAATACAAAATTCATCTTGTGGGCATAAGAGATGTCTTTGCAGGTGGATGAAATTGCTGGTACTAATCAGCAGGTAAATAGACCCCACAACTCCACAGAACAATGCGCTCAGCCCTCCGATGTGGATCTGTGCTGCACTCACCGAGCTTGGGGTCCCTCCCACCCGAGACCCTCCCTCCATGGCCTTTCGAGCTTTGTTCTCTTTTGTTTTCCTCTTTAGGAGTGGGATGAAGCTGCTGTGTTTTCCAGCTCTTAGTTAAGGCCCAGTCAGGATCAGACATTTTGCCCTGATGGAAAAGAAAATGAACAGATACCTCCTGACCTGGATAGCAATTCACTTGGGGGGCCTCGATCCCCAAGGACTTTAGGATAAGGCAGCAGTTTGGATTTAGGATCAACATAGTGTTTAAAATATAAGAGCATCACGCTGTTGGGGAAGCATCACTTAAAAGAACTTGTGGGTTCCTGTTAGGCCCCTCTTGAGACAGGCCAGCCCCACAGATGAGAAGGAATGGGGCTGGCTCCCTAGGGTTTTGAGAAACTCCAGAACGGTGTTGACTTCTGTCTTTCCCTCGGGTCACACCAGCTTGTAGCATGATGCCTTGCACACAGTAGGTGCCCAGTGATTTTTGGATCACTGAATGCAATGACCAATGGATAGACACATTGTTCTTCCCCTGACCAGACAAGACCCACTTACCTGGACTTTCATGGGCCACTGGTGATGTGCACCCTTCTCTGAGTGGCCTCTGCCTGCCAGTGAAAGCCTTGTGACCACTTTCTCCCCACTGAGTCAAGGGAGAATGAGGCGGAACAGAAACATTTGCTTGTTTCCCTATGGCTTCTGAGTCTTTATTTTTTTAATGAAAATGTCCACTTGAATTTAGGTAAGGAAAACTTTGCTCTTAGTTTTTGTATTTGGAACTGAAAAAAAAAAAAAAGTCTTACAATGAACACTAGCAGGATAGTCTAGGCAATCATGGTAAAGACCTAATTCCAGCTGGGTGTGGTGGCTCACGCCTGTAATCCCAGCACTTTGGGAGGCCAAGGTGGGCGGATCACCTGAGGTCAGAAGTTCAAGATCAGCCTGACCAATATGATGAAACGCTGTCTCTACTGAAAATACACAAATTAGCTAGGCATGGCGGCATGTGCCTGTAATCTCAGCTACTCAGGAGGCTGAGACAGGAGAATCACTTGAACCTGAGAGGCAGAGGTTGCAGTGAGCCAAAATCACGCCATTGCACTCCAGCCTGGGCAACAAGAGTGAAACTCCGTCTTAAAAAAAAACGAAAAGCCCTAATTCTCCTGCTCTAATGGAGCTGGTGACAGCATGAATGGGAGAGGGAAAATGTAACAAGGACACTGAAGGACAGAGAGTTGTACAAGCCACAAGGAAGATGGAAGTGGGAATTCATTTTCTGTGCCATTAGGTAGTTCCTTAGAGAAGAAAAAACATAGTCTAAGAGAAAAGTATTATTTGTGGGAATCAAGTTTGTATTGCAGGTATAAGAAATGGCTTTTTGGGCTGACAGCATTTATTGAACATGAGCTTTTATTTTTGGAGCTCCTTCAGTGTACCATGCACTGTCCCCCTAACAGTTCTTCACAGTGACCCCATAGAGTTAAGAGTCAACTGCATTTTTGCAGAACAGGCTTGGAGAGGTTGAGGCTTGTCCTAGGTTTCCAGGTAGCAAGGAACAGAGCAAGAATTTGAACTCCGGTTATGATGCTTCGTTTTATGTGTCAACTTGACTGCACCAAGTGATGCCCAGATAGCTGAGAAAGCACTATTTCTGGGTGTATCTATAAGAGTGTTTCTGAAAGAGATTAGCATTGCATGGGGAGACTGAGTGAAGAAGACCTGTTCTCACCAAGTAAGCGGGCATCATCTAATCCATGAGGTCCCAGATTGAAGAAAAACACAGAAGAAAGGTGAATTCTCTCTTTTCTCTGCCTGGGACATCCATCTTCTCCTGCCCTTGGACATTAGAGAGCTTAGTTCTTGGGTATTTGAACCCAGTAACTTGTAGCAGCTGTTCCCCAACCCCATCCCATTTGTCAGCCCTTTAGACTTGGACAGAATGACACCACTAGCATTCCTGGTTCTCCAGCTTGCAGAAAACAGATCATGGGACTTCTCAGCCCCTATGGTCTGAAGAGCCAGTCCCCATAATAAATCTCCTCATATGTATCCCAACTGTTCTGTTTCTCTGGAGCGCCCTAACTTATACCCAGGTTGAACAACCAGTCCTGGGTTCTTTTTCCAGCTTGCCATAAGGCTCCTCAGAACAAGACAAGGCCTCCACTGTGGTTTGAGTCAGAAGACTCTTGAAGGTTATATGTAAGAGTTAGTGGTATGTGTGAAGAATGGCTAGGGAAATGCTTTTGTCCCTTTGTGAGGAAGTGGACACCATGGTGTGGGGATAGATGGGAGGGCCCTCTAGGAGAATGAGGCCACATGGACACAGCTGAAGATCGTGAAGCATTTTGGATCATTGCTAATAATAACAAGTAGAATTATTGCTATTAATGCCGGCTGCCATTTCTGAGAGTCAGTTATGTCTCATGAACTTCACATGCACCATCTTCCATTCTCACAATTGTCCTGAGAAATACATTTTATTCCTAATGTGCAGATACGTCGTTGAGACTCAATAAGGCAACACACTTCGTTCAGGATCCCCGGTAAATATGTGATAGAGCCCAGATGCTATCACAAAGCCCAGTGAGGCAGGAAAGCAGGAGGTGTAAAATGTTGGACATCTAGGGCTCAACGGAAGTGGGGAACTCCAAGAGGGCCCGCCAACCCCTCCCAGGGGCACAAAAGATGGTTTTCAGAACCCAAGTCCATTCATTCTCTTTCCTGTGCTTCTTCCCACAGCTTTCAGCTCAAAGACACAATTGGCTCTTTAAGACCAAGAGGGAGCAATACTCCCATTAAAAACACTCACTTTTCCTCAGTGACTTTTCTGGCACATGGCCCTTCAGAAGGAACAAAGGGCTCCCAAAATGCCTAGCATGGAACCACAGAATGGCCCAGTTTTCAATAATCTCTATTCCCAGAGATAGTCACAGAGATGCACACTAAGGGATGGTCTTGGCAGGGCCTACGAGGAGGAAGTGGATTCAGCAGGATGATGGGGCTGGCTTTTGCAACCTGGATGCCTGTTGGCGATGTGCCAGTACTACACACATGCCTTCACACTAACTGCAGACACGTGCTCAAACACACACACATGCAAAAAACACCTACAGATATGCATTTACATTTATTCATGATTGGTGTGCCCCAGAGAGGAGTATCTTTTACCAGCTGCTCTAGTTTTTTCTGATTTCTGGAAGAGTCTGGAGAGAGAAATTCCCAGTGTATCCTGCGTCTCATTCTTGATGTGGACCAGGAACACACACTCGTTCCTTTTTGGCTATAATCACTCTTCACAGCTTTCTACTGTTTCTTTTAACAGAAAGAAACGAAAATAATATAATTCGATGTTGTCCAATCAACTTTGATTACTGTTGGTTCCTCTGTGTGAAGTGCTGTGCTGACTTGAATGGGAAATTCAGAAATCAAGAAGGCAAGGTCCAGTCCTTAAAGCCCTAGAGCAAGGGTTGACAAACTACAGCACTTGGGCTAAACCCAGATCACCACCTGTTTTTTGCAAAGTAAAGTTTTATTGGAACACAGCTACCCTCATTCATTTACATGTCTATGGTTACTTTTGTGCTCTAATGCCAGAGTTGAGTGGTTGCCACAGAGACTATATGGCCCACAAAGCCTAAAATATTTACAATCTAACTCTTTAAAGAAAACGTTTATATTCCTTATTCCTAGAGGACTGTATCGAATAGAAATACACACATCCCCCAAAACAAAGAATTTGACCAGGCAGCTGTGCTAGGTGCCCTGTGAGTTTTGTGGACAGTAAGTGGCTTCAGAGTGCAGAAGAAGGGTGTGTGGGGGCTGAGGTAATCAGGGAAGGCTGCTTGGTGGAGGCCGGCTCTGGGTCTTTTAGTGAACAGGTGTGTAGGATGGAGTGTGGTGGGATGGACAAGGTCGTTCCATGTGGGGCATTGGGGTGAGTTCAAGTGCAGAGGTGAGCACAGAGCATGGGGAGTGAGCATTTGTGGTTTGGAGCTAATCAGCATCCACTCAGCGCATGGCTAGTCAGAGCCCCTATTTCCATTGAAAGTCGTCACAATTTGCTTCTAATGAGGGAGACCTCCTCTCTGCTTCCGGGGGCGTGCAACTCAGGCCTGGCCAATCAGAGCCTCGGGTCCCCCTCTGATGATAGTGATTGGCTCAGGGATGACCACGTGACCTAGCTCTGGCTGCAGAGCCAAAGAGCGCGAATTCTAGACTTGTTTTGGTCATTGAAGAAGTCGATTGTTTTCTCCCCAATCTTTTGTTTGTGAGCAAAAGATGGTGTGACTGAGACAGCCACCTTCCCAGTTCTGGCCTCATAGGTTGAGCCCTGAATCCAGTGGGGACTGCCCGTGCCTCTCCCACTAGACTCTCCCATTATATGAACATATTTTCGTTTTTGCTTATGGCCGTTTGGGTTGAGCTATTTAATATTTGTTGCTTGTAAACAAAAGAGGTAAACAGATTCAGCCTAACTGGGGATGCTTGTTTTTTTCTGCGGGCTGAATGTAGCCAGCTCGGACCAAGCCTCTGACAAGAGAGCCTGAAGTACTGGGAAGACGGATTTATCCCTCCTGGGGGCGATTTTGGTGAAGTTCCTAATTTGGGTGACGTTTTGAGATCCATCTGAGATTGGGTGAATGGCATTCTTGGGAAAAGAAACATGCTCAGGCGGCTGTAAGTGGACAGACCCCAGGTGAGTTTCGGTTGGAACCTGCTGGAGGGAGCATAGCACAGCAGTTAGAGCTTGGGCTGCTGTGTTTGATGCCTGGATCCAAACCCGGCTTCTCAGGCTTTGCCTCCTGTTCGCTAAGCCGTGCCAGGCTCCCTGCCAGTCCGCTGACAGTGGAGAAGGCAGTGATGACGTAGACTTGGGCTGCTCTGGTCCCTGCAGAGTTACGCCTTGCATCGTTTTAACAAATTAATAAACTGAACTTCTGTTTCTTACTTCACTCCTGTGGGCTAGGTTAGTGGACACCTACTGAGAACTGGAAAATTCAGTTTCTACGAATGCAGGGTGGAAGAGGTTGAAGGTTGACTCTGGATTACGAAACATTGACCAAGGAGGCCTCTGGGAGACGGGCTCTCAAGCCTGCTAGCTCCCTGTTGCTGCCCGCGCCAGCATGCTTACATTCTTGTCCAACATGTATTGATCATCTACTGTGGCATTTTACATGCTTGGCCTTTTTTAATTGTCCTGCTCTTCCTGTTGAGGTGTTCCCAGTTGGGAGGTCTGCCCTAGGGACCTGGACGAGATGCTACAGTGCAGGGATGGAAGGAGGGGGGGCAGCTGCCTGTAACCCTCAGAACAGCACTCCTCTGGAGCTCACTCTCTGAGCCTCGTTTTGAAGTGACGAGTCTTCCACTTTTAAGATCAGTAGCTCTGAAATGTGTTCAAAGGGAAGTGGAAGGGTGAAATATAGCAGCAGCCTTCAAGCTGGATTTCTGATTCTGCTGGCCAAACCAAGCCCTGAGGCCGGGGCTCATAAATGGTTTTGTGCTTCCCACGCCAGTTACCTGCACAAGGACAGTGATGGAGGGTGGGACCAGAGAGTTGGTAATGGGCTTTGATTGGCAATGTGTCAGGGACGTCTGCCCTGTGTCATTGAGGCTGTTGGTAGCTTCTGGATAAGAATCGGGCTGCCTGTCCCAGCCAGCCCCACGTGGGGACAGCAGGGACTGAGTGGGGCTCCTCAGAAGCCAGCAGTCTCCTGAGACATTGTAAGCCATTCTGAAAATTTCTACACTGAGTGCTTTCCTTACTCTTTTTTTTTTCTTCTTCCCTGGATCCCTGATTTTGAGAATTTGGTTGCCAAATTCTGTATATAAAATGATGTCATAGTTGAGTAACTATATCCATCAGAATTCCTTCCAGATAGAGCCCATATTCCTAGTTGATAGAATATACAAACAATGCTCAAAACTCAAAATTAAAAAGAAATCTACTTAGAAAACGAGCAAAAAATGTGAACAGACATTTCACCAAACAGGATATAGAGATGGCAAATAACCATGTGAAAACATTTTCAACACTAGTGGCCATTAAATAAGTGCAAGTTAAAATCACGAGATACCCTTACACACCTCTCTGAGATGAAATTTAGCTCTTGTTGCCCAGGCTGGAGTGCAATGGTGCGATCTTGGCTCACCACAACCTCTGCCTCAGCCTCCCGAGAAGCTGGGATTACAGGCATGTGCCAACATGCCCAGCTAATGTTGTATTTTTAGTAGAGATGAGATTTCTCCACGTTTGTCAGACTGGTTTCCAACTCCCGACCTCAGGTGATCTACTCACCTTGGCCTCCCAAAGTGCTGGGATCACAGGCGTGAGCCACCGTGCCCGGCCTGTTCTGTACCTTGACTGTGGTGGTGATGACATGAATCTGTGCGTGTGATAAATTGCATATAACTGAATGCGTGTGCATACATGCACACACACAAATGAATGCATGTAAAACTAGGGAAATCTGATACAGTGGATCATATCTGAATTTAGTGGGTCATATTTGAATACAGTGGATTGTCAACCAGGGTGTTCCTGGTTATGATATTGTACTATAGTCGTACTATAGGAAGAAAGTGAATGAAGAATATATGGGATCTGTCAGTATTATTTCTTCCAAACAGTACACAACTCTACCATTATTTCTGAATAAAAAGTTAAAAAAAGAGAGAGACAGAATTTTAGCCTTTAATTAATGTGTTGTTTTTGTCTCATTTACCTTTTGGGATAGAGAAATCCAAATTGCCATGACTGGTCCCAGGAGGACCCATAAAAGATCAATGGTCAGTCCTGGGAGAGAGATGTCTGGAAAGTGGCCCAGGATCAATAAACTGCTGCTGTCTACCTTTGAGGGTGCTACCTCCAAGTTCAGTCATATTGGAGGTCAGGGTGTCAACTTAGGAAATGGAGGGAAACAAAAACCTTCCGTCCCTAATAGGGATCCAAGTCAGGGGGGTCATAAGTTGAGTGTCAGAAGAGAGAGATTAAGGAGGTATGATTAGTGCCAGTGGGCCAAAGACGAAGTCTAGACACGTTACTTAATCATTACATCCATTCATATAGTAAATATTCACCAGGTTCATATACACTGAACGCTGGACTGGTTTCTGATTATGCAAAAATGAAAGGCTTGTCTTCGTCCTCAAGGCTCTCATGGTCTAGTGTGGAAGACAGACTGTAAATATTTATCATTCAGGATAATGATATGCGCCACTGCGGAGTGTGGCTTGGGTACTGTGGGGAACCAGAGGGCATGGAGTCTGGTTTGGAGGGGTAGGGAAGAGTTTCTGAAATATCGGAGACAAGGCGAAGCCTATCCTGCAGGAGAAGGCGGGACATTCATGGCATGAGTTCAGCATGGCAGCAGTGTGAGGGGCGGTGGACACGACCCACTCAAAGAACTGTCAGGTGCTCCATCTGGACCAACATGGCTGAGCTGGGGTGCCTGGCATGAGGGTCATGCAGTCCTGTGGGTGCCAAAACAAAGTTTTGTTTTGTTTTTTTAAATCCTAAAAACAATTGGCATCCACTGAGGAATTTTATTTGGGAAGAGGTAAAATTGAATTAGGACAGGCAACGTATCTCTGGAAGCAGCGTGAAGGGAGAGTTGGAGGGGCAAGCCCAGAGGCAGACCCTGCACTGAGCTGCATGGTCCCTGCGATGGACAATGTGAGCCTGAGGGGCTGATGTGGGACCGGCAGATGCAAGATGCCAGGCTGAGGCTAGGGACCATCATCGCTCCCAGTCACACTGCAAGCTGTAGTAGGACAGAGCCACATCTGATTTGTCCCTAGTACCTGACCAGAGTTGGGATTCACTAAGTGTTTGTTGAGTGAATTCTCACTGCATGGCCAGGGTTTCTGGTCCTGGCAGCTGGGTGGATGGAGGGGTCATGTCGAGAATCCTGGAGTGCAGCAGTAACCAGGTGTGACGGGTCACGCGGGTCTGCAGCCTGAGGATGAGTGTGGCGGCAGGAGGGTCTCCTGGGAGCTGGTCATGAGTTTGATATGGACCCTGGGATGGTGCCCACTTTTGTTTGTATCCTGGGGTACAGATCACAGCTCCATGAAGGTTTAAGCTAGGCAGGCGAGCCATGCTGGGAGCAAAGATTGTAGTGGCTAGGTACTCGCCTGTCCCACCCCAGGTCCCAGGTCCCTAGCAGAAAGGCTATCTGAATTGGCGTGGCCTGAATTGTTCCAAAGATCTGCCCAGATGGCAGCAGAGCTCCTTGCCCTGGCAGTAGCAGGAGTGGTTGAGAAGGAGGAGTCAGAGCGGGAGAGGGGTACCAGGACAGGGTGAGGTGAACAAGCTGCGTATGGTGCACAAGGCTGGAGCACCAGTCGTGTGTGTGAAGATGGGAGTCAGCTTTTCTGCTCCCATTTGGCCCCTCTTCCTAGTGGTGTGCCAAGGTGTGGACAGACACGTTAGGACACTGACACTGCCAGCATTGGCCTCTGTTCTGGGAGCAAAATCATGGCCGCCATGTGAGTTTTTGTCTTCAGTATAGTCATGGTGCTGAGAATTATGCCTTGAAATCTAGCAGCACTGTTAAAAACTGAGCAAGGTGTACTTGAGGGTTGCGTTGAGAAGGGTGGTTCAGCTAAATCAGGAGGGAAGGCCAAGGAAAATCAGACGTGGCATCTGTCAACAGGTGGGACCCAATAGCCAAGCACATGGGCCTGCAAACTGTGCTACCCTGCGTTCACTGCAATGATTCCATCTCCTCACCAGAGCATGGAAAATTTGCCTTAACGTCAACTACCATGTTAGCCCTTGAGTTTGCCCAACAGACTCTTCCCAGGTCAGCAGCCACTTCCTCCCTGAGGCTTAATAGGCATTCTTGGAATCCTGCTCTAGGCAGTTAGTCCTTCCCTTTTGGGTGAGCTCAAGGGCTGTTTTCATTGTCTGCACAGAGCTGTGAGTGGTCTAGGGAGGGAAGGGTTTGGGAATGGACCTTTTCCTTTCTTAGCTGGCTGTAGGGAATGTGCTTCAGCTAAGTAAAGTGGAAAAACTGAAGTACAAAAGCAATGGCCCCAGATCTAAGGGCTCTGTAGCTCTGGAATCTGGATTTTATTCCAAATTCAACCCTCAGCAGGGAGTTGAAGTGGTCAGCCCTGTGCTTTACAAGGCTAATTGGGCAGCACCCATATTAGAGTTGTCAACATAAAGTAATTGAAAGGATCAGAATCCAGGGTTTTTAAAGTTGTTTGTGTTTGTTTTTAAGCCTTACTTCTCTTTAATCAGTCTTACTTTATTAACCAGGCTGGTTTTGAACTCCTGGGCTCAAGTGATTCTCCTGCCTCAGCTTCTCAAAGTGTTGCAGGAATCAAGCGACAAGAGAGACCAATGGGTGGGACAGGAAGATTTTATTAAGGTGCGCACCAGCTCAGTGGATTAGCATCCAAAGGCTGATCCCCAAACAAAGACAGGGCTTGACTTTTATACTCGCAACTGAAAGGAGCTGGCTAGTTTACTGGCGGGAAGCCTGCAAGGTGGGCAAGCAGGCTTAGGGAGGTAGAACAATGGCAGTTTATAAAACGGTGACAGGTTTATAACTCAAGCATATCTTAGAACCTTTGCCGTGCCACTCAGATGGGAAAACAGAAACTTACAGAACTTGCAAAAATAGTTGTGAAAACAAAACAAAGAGCAATGATGGAAGAAAAGGGGATGTCCTAGAGGGCAGCTGCCCAAAGGAAATTTGTTTTTCTTTTTGTTTTGTTTTGTTTTTACATCTTCTGCTTCAAAAGTGCTGGGATTACAGGTATGAGCCACTGCACCCAGCCCAAAATCTAGTTTTAAATAGTTTATTCAAGCAAAAAGCTGGGAATGGCCATCTAGGAAACACAGACTCCAGAGAAATGGGGTCAGGGCTCTAAAGTTAAAAGTTAAAGTCTTGCTTACATAGGCAGAAAACAAAGAAATTTAGTAACTTTGTAGAATGTTTTCTTGTATAACATTTCTTGTTTAACTTTTTTGTTTAACATTTTCTATACAAGGCTGGTTTATGAGTTACAACCTATAATTAATTAATTACAGGTTTTTCTCCTGCCCCCAAGCTTGTTTTCTTTTCTCTATGACTTGCTTTCATTTCCTTTCCAATTTAAGAGTGTGTTTAACATTCTATCCCAGACAGTGCCATGGTCATGAAGTCTCTGTGAGAGAGGAAAGGAGTTAATCTGTAATTAAGACGAACAGTGAAGAGGAAAGGGGTCTTCCCTGGAGCCCTTCAGCCATATACAACATTTTACACAACAAGGTAGGTAAGGAAAAAGGCTAATCTATAATCAGAAAAACAAAGGTTGCAGCTACCTGTTTGTTTACATGACTCAGGTCCCATGATCAAATTCCAAGTCTCAAAATATTTTTAAAGTTCCTACAGGTTAGATTTCGAATGGCTTATTTTTGTGGAATGGACCTGTGTAAGGAGGTGTGTGTGGGAGAAGATTCCAGAAGGTCTTGAGACACTCCAGATGAAGGTTGGTGTGGGGCTGTGCTGCTGGAGAACCAGAGAGTGAAAAGAGGCAAGTGATTTATAGTCTCATCAAATAATTGACCAATTCGGGTTTTCCTTCAGTGTTGGGCAGGGCCTGGCTTGACTTCTTCCCCCGTCAGACTCCATGAGGCTCAAACATGTTCTGATTTTCAGGTTCTGAAAAAGCTCTCAGGGAAAAAGCAGCTTCCATTCTGTTTTTTCCCTTTCTGAATTCCACTTCCCTTTTATTTTTGGCCTGGTAATTTCTGTTTTATCAGCTTTTAGATGTCCTTGAGGTTTTTCTTTTCTTTTCTTTCATTATTTTTTTTCTTGAGACAGGGTGTAAACCAAAAACTCTTTTATTCTTTTTTTTTTTCTTTTGAGACAGGATGTAAACAAAAAATAAAATTCTAAAGTCCCCCAACCCCACCCCCCACCCCCGCAACCATCTCTATGGATTTACTCCTGGGCCAAGGCACTCTTAACCTGAAAGGCTGGTTCAGGCCATGATGGGAAGTGCGGGTCGAAGAGGACTCATTATACATCTCTGATAAGAAGCATTTACAGTCTATTCTCTCTGAAGCCTGCTACCTGGAGGCTTCATCTGCATGGTTAAATTTTGGTCTCAATAACTTCCTATTGCAACACAGACATTTTCTTTCTATTGATCCCATATCTTTAGATAAACTCAACAAATTGCCAATCAGACAATTTTTTATCTACCTATAACCTAGGAGCCCCCAACCTCTGCCCAACACTTCAAGTTGTCCCGCTTCTCTGGAGAGAACCAGTGTATTTCTTAAATGTATTTGACTGACATTTTATGTCTTCCTAAATTATATAAAACAAAGCCACACTCCAACCACCTTGGGCATGTGTTCTCAGGATCTCCTGAGGGATATGTTACAGGCTATGGTCACTCATACTTGGCTCAGAATAAACCTCTTCAAATATTTTACAGGGCTTGACTCTTCCCATTGACAAGGATCTTTTTCTGTCATCCAGGCTGGAGTGCAGTGGTGCGATCACGGCTTACTGCAGCCTCTACCTCCCTGGGCTCAAGCGATCCTCCCACCTCAGCGTCCCGAGTAGCTGAGACTGAAGGAGGAGACCCTTAATCACCCTTAAGCATCTAAGACCATCCCCCGCTTGATTTCCACACTGCATTTCAATAGGAGAAGTAAAGACTGCAGACCAGGCACCACCCTAATGGCCCTCCTATAGATCACAGGCATGGTGTAGCAGACTCTTTCTAGAAGACGTTGTTTTTACTTAAACACGATCAAACCCCTACCTAAGTCATTATACCCTACACCTACTCCTAAGCCCAACACCCTTTCACATGTAAATTCTAGGGTTGTAGGGCCAAGACCCTTTCACATGTAAATTCTAGAATTGTAAGACCAAGATCCTTTCACATGCAATTTCTAAAACTGTAAACCCAAGACCCTTTCACATGTAAATTCTAGAGTTGTAAGCCTATATAAAGGCAGAGGTTTCCTTTGTTAAACGAGCTTGGCTGTTAGGCAACTATGCCACCTTGCTCCCTGCCAAATAAATCACCCCTTCCTTCCCAGTTCGGTGTCCCAGAGGTCTGTTTCTCACAGCTGCTCCTGCTACAAGACTACAGGCATGCACCAACATGCCTGGTTAATTTTTAAATTTTGTGTAGAGATAGGGGTCTGACTGTGTTGCCCAGGCTGGTCTCAAACTTCTGGCCTCAACTGATCCTGCCACTTCAGCCTCCCAAAGTGGTGGGATTACAGGGAGAAGATTTTTATTTTATTTTATGTTTATGCAGATGGGGTCTCAGTATGTTCCTCCAGCTGGTCTTAAACTCCTGGGTTCAAATGATACTCCTGCCTCAGCTTCTCAAAGCGTTGGGATTATAGGTGTGAACCACCATGCCCAGCCTGGGGTAAGACTTTTAAAACATATTTTTTTAAGGCTGGGTGTGGTGGCTCATGCCTGTAATCTTAGCACTTTAGGAGGCCAAAGCCGGTGGATCACTTGAGGTCAGGAGTTCAAGACCAGGCTGGCCAACATGGTAAAACTGGTCTCTACTAAAAAATATGAAAAACTTAGGCATGGTGGCGGGTGCCTGTAGTCCCAGCTACTTGGGAGGCTGAGAAAGGAGGATCGCTTGAACCCAGGAGGTGGAGGTTGCAGTGAGGCAAGATCACACCACTGCACTCCAGCCTGGGCAACAGAGTGAGACTGTCTCAAAAAAACAAAAACATGTTTTGTTGAGTTTGTTTAGTTATGTATACACAGGTTGACTGGAATCCCTCAGCCTGTCCCCACCCCACCCAAGAATGCTCTTCCCAGGCTTCCTGACAGGTATTCTCCTTTATCCCTGGATTGCATTTATAGAAAACACTGCTTCAGTTGGGGGCAAGGAACAAAATCTTTATCTAGGACATACTCTTCCAGGTTAGCTGATTCCAATTCTATGGAACCTATTTTACAATTCTAAAAGCTACAGACAACCGATAGCAATGAAAAATAATTCTTGTCTATGGACATGCAAATGCTTATGTTCTGAAGAGAGACAACCATTCCTTACTTCCCCCCAAATCCCCCAGTTTGCTTTCATTTTACACATTCATTTCAAATGTTTCTCATCTCTTCTCTTCTTATCTCTTCTTTTCTCTTGTTTTTTTTTAGGGTGATTCCCTCTGTTACCCAGGCTGGAGTGCAGTGGTACAATCACAGTTCATTGCAGTCTCAACCTCCTGAGCCCAAGAGATCCTCCCACTTCAGCCTCCCAAGTAGCTAGGACTACAGGTACATGTCACCACACCTGGCTAATTAAAAAAAAAATGTAGAGATAGGCTCTCCCCGGGTTTCCCAGGTTGGTCTCAAACTCCTGGGCTTAGTTGAGGTGATCTTCCCATCTTGGCCTCCCAACTTGCTGGGATTACAAGCATTAGCCCACTATGCTGAGCCCATTTCAACATTTCTGATCAATGAATGTGCCTGTCCTTCAGATTCTCCTTTGAACTAGCTGTCACAGCTCCTCAGTTTCTTCACTGAGAAGTTAAATATAATCTTTAGCACATGATGTTTAGCTTTGTGTTCTCACCCAAATCTCATCTTGAATTGTATTCCCCCCACGTGTCGAGGGAGGGACCTGGTGGGAGATGATTGGATCATAGGGGCTGTTTTCCCCATGCTGTTCCCATAGAGTGAATGAGTTCTCAGGAAATCTGACGGTTTAAAAGTGTTTGGAGGTTCCCCTCCATCTTCTTTCTCTTTCTCTCTCTCTCTCTCTCTCTCTCTCCCTCTCTCTCTCTCTCTCTCTCTCTGCCTCTCTGGCAGCTTTGTGAAAAAGATGCTTGCTTTTCCTTTGCTTTCTGCCATGAGTGTAAGCTTCCTGAGTTCTCCCCAGCCACGTGGAACTGTGAGTTAATTAACCTTCTTTCCTTTATAAATTACTCAGTCTCAGGTAGATCTTTATAGCAGCGTTTGAATGGACTAATACAGCACATACTCATTTTTATATCTATATTGAGTTATCATTTAACCTGTTTTTGAAAATTATTTTTTAACATGCACGTATCTCTTTCTTATTCTCTTCTTTTGCTCAAGCCTGTTCTCCAGTAGCTTCCTAAGAAAGGGTGCACAGGAGGCCCATTTTTTGAGCCCTTGCTTCTTTGACAAAGTTTTTGTTTGACTCTCACCTTTGATTAATAATGTGACTGGATGTTGAACTTGTGAAAGGAAAATAAAAACTCAGAAGCCCAGTTCAGTGTGCCACAAGGATAAAAAAAAAGCTGAAAGCTGAGTCATGTAAGAAATTACCTTTTCTTTTGCTCCTAAGTAGATAGCTACAGATAAAAGGTTAAATATCTTCACAGGTAGCTGCTCTGTGTTCACCTCACCTTATGTAACATGCCAATTTACTGAGCAGGAGACAAATAAATAATTGACTATTTGCTACCTGCTCTTTTTCTCTTGCAATATGTGGATTACCACACCCTTCCTCCATCCCCTCCAGAGAGGAATCTTTTCATATCTGTTTCCCCCATTTAAATATTGAAGCCCTCACTGTCATCTTTGGAGAAAGGCACAGGTCATAGATAGTTTTTGTGATTCTGTGTTCTTTTCTTCCAGGCATGCCCTTAACCTTGGCAAAATAAACTTCTAAATGGATTGAGACCTGTCTCACATACTTTTTGGTTCACAGACTCTAGGATGAGAAATATTTCCCCTCAGAACTTTGAAGGCATTGCTCCCTCATCTTCTAGCGCGCAGCATGGTCATTGAGATTTGATGGCATTTTAAATTCCACCATATTTATTAATGAGACCAGCTTTTTCTCACTAGAAGGGTTACATATAAAATACTTAAAACAGTTCCTGGAATTTAATGAACCGAATAAATGTTAGATGTTACTATTATTGAACTATCTTTGTCTCTGATGTTCTTGGACAATTTTATTTTTTTCTAAGAGACAGGGTCTCAAACTTTTGCCCTGGCTGGAGTGCAGTGGTATAATCCTAGCTCAATGCAGCCTTGAATTCTTGGCCTAAGTGATCCTCCCGTCTCAGCCTCCTGATGCAACTATGGCTGGCTAATTTTTAAATTTTTGTAGAGATGTGATCTTGCTATATTGCCCAGGTTGGTCTCAAATTCCTGGCCTCAAGCAATCTTTCTAGATTATAGGACTTCTTGGCTTCCACAATTGCATGAACCAATCCTTTGTCATAAATCTATATCTGTCTATGTCTTGTGTCTGTCTCTCCATCCATCCATCCGTCCATCCATCTATTGTATTGTTTCTGTTTTCTGGAGAACCCTGACTAATGCAGAAGGTGAGCCCAACTTCTTACTGAGGATTCTCAAATGCCTCAGCCTCTCCAAGCGCTGAGATTAGCGGCATGAGCTGCTGCATCCAGCCTCAGATTGTCTTTGACAATGATGAGCTCTAGTGTGGGTCTCTTTTACCCACTGTGCTGGGTATTCAGTGGCCCTTTCAACTTAGAAACATGTGTCCTTTGGCTTTGCAAAAATATCTGTAGCATTGATTGCCTGATTTTTCTCTCTCTGATCAGGGCCTCTGCAGCTTCTGACTCCAGGGCACTGTTCACCCCATATTCTATGAATGACACCCTCTGCAGTGGTGCTGTTGCACCTGATCTTTTATTTATTTATTTGGAACACATTGGAGTCAGGTGCCAGACTGTCTTGATCCTCTAATTATCTTATCTCTTTCTTCTTATTTTCCATTTATCTTTTCTTTTTTTTTTTCTTTTAATTTTATTTTTTATTGCATTTTAGGTTTTGGGGTACATGTGAAGAACATGCAATATTGTTGCATAGGTACACACGTGGCAGTGTGATTTGTTGCCTTCTTCTTTCTTCAACTCTTGGTAGAGAAATTCCTCATTCTGGTTATGCCTTAAAATAAAAAATCTAAGAGCTCTTTTTTGTTCCTTTTTTTTTTTTTTTTTTTTTTTTTAAGCATCCCATTCTTGTGTGATGTGTGTGCTCTCCGGTTTCTTTCTGAGCATATTTTTCTAATTTTTGAAGGTTGCATTTTCTCCCTTGTTTTAATTTTCTGCAGATACCTTTTTTTTTTTTACTTTCCTCAATTAATGTTTTTCTCTCTTTCTTCCTCAATCTCTTCTGAACCACTGTTTCTTTTCAAGAGCAGATTCTTAGGAACTTTTAAAATAGTATGTGGGTGGGATTGTCACCTAAAGTGCTCTTGTGGAGAGTAATTGGAAGGTGTGATCATTAATTTTATGTGTCAATTTGACAGGGTCTTAGGGTGTCCAGTTATTTGGTTAAACATTATTTCTGGGTGTGCCTAAGAGGGTATTTACTGAAGAGGTTAGCATTTGAATGGGTGGACTGAGTAAAGCAAGCTGCCCTCCTCAATGTGGGTGGGCATCTTTCAATCCCTTGAAGGCTTAAATAGAACAAAAAGGCAGAAGAAAGGAGAATTTGCTCTCTTTGCCAGAACACTTGAGCTGGAACGTTGGTCTTCTCTTACCGGTGAACTGGGACTTATACCATTGGCTCTCCTGGGTCTCCAGCTTAAAGATGGCAAATCATGAGACTTCTTGGCCTCCACAATTGCATGAGCCAATTCTTTATAACAAATCTATATTCATCTATGTCTTCTGTCTGTCTACCTATCAATCTATTGACTAATCCAGCCATCCAGCCATCGTCTATCTGTCTTACTGGTTCTGTTTCTCTGGAGAACCCTGACTAGTGAAGATGATGAGCCCAACTTCTCGTTGGGGATCCCCAGGTATCAGTGGGTAAAGTGTCTCCTTCTGGCACCTTCAGTTTCTCCAGAAATGCATCTTTCCATTTCCATCCTGGGGGCTGGCAAGGGCTGTGGATTTGGCAGCAGGGAAGGGAGCAGAGGCCCCTTCACGATGTAGTGTTTCCCTTAAACACAGCCCCCACTTTTGTAATGTTGGGGTTCAGGGGAGCCCTCAGTTCCCCTGAGAGGACATGTCTCCAGGTTCTTGGTCTATCACTCCCCAAGAATGGGAGAGGAGAGCACGGTGCAGTGCGCTCGTAAAAATAAACGCTGGACTCAAACGTGTTTGTAGAAAGTGATTTATTTAGGAAGAGAGAGAAAAAGGAGGAAGAGAGAGAAAGAAACAGCTAGCTCACACTGAATGAGAGAAAGAAAAGCCACTCTCACACTGAGTGAGAAGGGTTCCCAGAGGCAGAAAACCAGAGAAGGAAAACTCCCCACACACTGAGTGAGAGAATCCAGAACGACGGAATCCAGGAGAGCAAAGACGGCTTCCACACTGGGTGGAAGGGGACCCCAGAGGGGAAATCCAGGAGGGGAAAGAGCGCCCCCACTATGTGCGCGGGGATTCCAGAGAGCTGGAAATCCAAGAGAGAGACAGCTTCCTCGGAGGGGACCCAAACATCAAGTCCGAAGGGGTGCGGAAGGAGGGGACTTTTACCCTGGGAGGAACCCCCACCTGCTCCAAGACCTCTGGCCAATGAAAGGAGTTCCTTAGAACTTCCGCTGGAGTGACAGACTTTTTGATTCTTCCCGAGCCGCAAAAATTAAAACAGAGACTGTTAAATCAATCTCCCGGAGGGAGAGAGATGGGAGGGGTATGGTGCTGGGAAGTTCTTGCCCTTGAAACTACGCCCCCTCGTGGACCCGGAAAGAGAACGCCTTCCCTCACTTTCAGCTGGGAGCCACCCTTTCCTCCCCTGTGCTTCGTGTCCTCAAGACTGGACAGGTGTGGTTTCCCCACACAATCATCCGGAGTCTCCTGAGACAGGTGGGAGGAGGGCTGTGGTCTGCTTGAGCAGGCAGGGGAAGGGGACTGGGGTGCTAGCTGGTAACTGTACACTGATTTTCTTTTTTAGAGGCAGGGTCTCCCTCTGTCGCCCAAATTGGAGTGTAGAGGCATGATAACAGCTCACTGCAGCCTTGCACTCCCGGGCTCCAGCAATCCACCTGCCCCAGCCTCCTGAGTGGCTGGGACTGCAGGCTCACACCACCATGCCCAGCTAATTAATTTTTGTAGAGATGAGGTCTCCTATGTTAACTAGGTTGGTCTCGAACTCCTGGGCTCAAGTGCTCCTCCTGTCTCAGCCTCCCAAAGTGTTGGGATTGCAGGCGTGAGCCACTGTGCCCAGTCAGTCTACTGACTTTCGGTCAACCTCATGCTTTCAGTGCCAGTTCTTCTTGGTGCCTGGTGTTCGTAAGCCCAGGATTTAGTGGAGAGTCTCTGTTCTTGGTGCCCAACCTGCCGCTCCACTTTCCCACACCCCCTTCACCTTTACCGTATACTTTCCTCAGCTCTTCTGAGGCTGCTCCCAGCTGTTGGGTGCTTTGATCCTGTCTGCTATTGCCTGAGCTCCTGTTCTTTCCATTCCTGTGGGTCAACAGCTTGTGTTTAGTTCATTTCCTTATTAGCATTTTCATAGAGTTTAGAAGGCAGGGAGGAGATAGAGGCAGGAAGTTATTCTACCACATTTGTCCAGAGTCTGCCCTGTTGTGGGGCATCAGCAGGCAGAGCTGGGAAGCCATGGTGACTGTTGAGATTTAGAAGTACAAGACCAGGAGGAAGGAAGGAGGATGCTTAGGTATGGGGCTCAGGTGTGGGGTTCAGGTAGTCCGTACATGGTGAGGAAAGGCACAAATGAGCAGAGCATGGTAGATGATCGTATGCTCTATTTATTTTGAGGGTGAGTCAGAAGAGACAGGTGAGGAATAGGTTGAGAGGATTTGGCCCCACTTTGAATGCAGGGCAAGGGGAAACCAGCATCTTGGATGTGCCTCAGTTTGTGTAGGGCTATCTGGAACTCAGAGCAGGAGGGGCAGACATAGACAGGAGGATGGTGAGCTCAACTGGAGTCCTCTGGAGTTTGGAGTGAATATGCAGCGTCCTGGGCGTGCTGCTTGAGTTGTTTACCTGGCTAGCAGAAGTGGCCAGCAGGCACATGCCTCCAATCCAGCCAGGCTGCAGGTGTTCAAAATCTCTGCAGTCACATTTTCTGGCTTCTCTGAACAGCCCCTGTAGGTGTTCACATATGCACACATGCACATATATATTATATGCACACACATGCACACAGAATGCACACACACACCCTGCAACTCAGACCTTTCCTTTCAGAGCTACCCCTGACTGAGACTTCCTTGCCATGTTAAAAATGAGCATTTCTTTTAGAGTAGTATAATAGAACGTGGCATTTCTTGATAAAAATAGAACTCCTTGACTTCTGCCCAGGCTGCCTGGTGGGCAGGCTCACAGCCTCATTCTCCCTCAGCTTTCCACATTATTAATTTTTAGTGCCAAAAGACAGTTCTGCTGCTCCAGGCCTCCAGCCTAGCTCTGCTAGATTGGAAGGCCTTTCTCAGCCTAATTCCCATCAGCACAGAGCTCGGAGAAGCCCCTTCCTCACCCTGATCCTGCTGCCTGCAGCTGGCAGATCTGCTCTTCAAGCAGCAGCCAAGACCCATGCTCCTGGCTTAGAAGGGTCCGTCCTGACAGCCATCTCAACTGGGCGGCCCAGGGCTCCTCAGGACACAAGGCCTTGCCAATTTATTACTCACGATGGCACCAGGTAGACGCAGCTTCATCCAGTGATCTGCCCAGTCCTGGGCTTCTTTGTGTCTAAACCACAGGGAGAACTAGAGAACTAGGATCAGCTCTTTGGGAGATAAAAGTCACCTTCCAGCCTGGGGTCAGTGGCAGAGTCTCGGCCCAGGTCTGGACACAGGGAGGAGGCTGCCATGCCTGCCAGCCCCACCCAGCCCCAGCTGGAAATAGGCCTTGCTAAAATGAGCCTGCTGTTTGCCTAGATGTGTGTTTCCAAATAATTCAGAGACTTAGAGAATGGGAAAGGGGAACATCGTATTCCCTACTTCCCTCTGCAAAGAGAGAATGGTGCAGGAGCCACAGGCAAAGCGGGTTAGAAACCCTGTTTGCTGGCAGATTACTGTCTATAACTTGCCTCCATAGTTCTTCGGACACTCTCTCCTTCCCCCTCATCCCCTCCCATGGTCCAACTCTGAGGGTCACACAAACAGCTGAGAGGCCTTCAGTGTATCTCAGAGCTCCCGGTCTGCTGACATTTGAAATTTTTCTGGCTATAACTTGCTCATTTGGCAGCTGCTATTCTGTAACCCTGAATTCTCCTAAATGAGACCCCACAGAGAAAAGTACAAAGAAAACAGCTGTCACCAGAGTACCCCCAGCGAGAGACAGCCCTTGGGTGCATTTTGCAATATTTTGTTTTGTTTGCTCTCAGCCCGCTCTTGCCCAGTCAAACTCTACTATGTATACTTAAAAAACCCCTTGTTCTTTTTGTTTAGTGTTACATCCTAAGCATTTCCCTGCATCATCCAAACTCTATGGGATATCATTTTTAACACACACACAGTGTCCTCCGGTGTGGTTGTACGACAAGTTACTTAACTATTTCACACCCAAAGCCTCCCCTTTTCCAAACTCTTCCCTGGGATCTCCTGAAGGCAACAGCAAGATTGGAGCAGGGCTGGATGGAGCTTGCTGTCAGTCCTCTGTCTAGGAATGATCCCGAACCTTAACAGGGATGTTAGCTTCCTATGGCTGTTGTAACAAATCCCACAAACTGGGAGCCTTCAAACACACATTTATTGTGTGGTAGTCAACGGTGCAGAATGAGTTTTACTGGGCTGAAACCAAGGTAGGGCCGTGCTCTCTCCTGAGGCTCTAGGGGAGAGAATCTGCTTCCTGGCCTCTTCTAGCTTGGAGAGCTGCATTCCTTGGCCCATGGTCCCCCTTCCTCCTCTTCGAGGCCAGCAGCACAGCATCCTCAGAGCTCCCTCTGCTTCCATCTGCACAGTGCCTTTCCCCTTCTGCAGTCAGATGTCCCTCTCTCCCTCTTATAAAAACACTTGTGATGACAGTTAGGGCCTATTGGGTGATCCAGGATCATCTCAAGATCTAGAACTTAATCTTTTTTTTTTTTTTTGAGACATTTTCTAGCTCCATCACCCAGGCTGGAATGCAGTAGCATCATTTTGGCTCACTGCAACTTCCGCCTCCCGGGTTCAAGCAATTCTCCTGCCTCAGTCTCCTGAAAAGCTGAGGTTACAGGCACACTCCACCATGCCTGTCTAATATTTTTGTATTTTTAGTAGAGACAGGGTTTCGCCATGTTGGCCAGGCTGGTCTCGAACTGCTGACCTAAGGTATTCCACAGTCTTGGCCTCCCAAAGTGCTGGGATTACAGGCATCAGTCACCGCACCTGGCCTCAAGGTCTGTAACTTAAGCGGTATCTGCAAAGTTTATTTTGCCACATGAAGTAACACTTGCAGGTTCCAGAGACAAAGACCTGGATAGATCTGTGGGGACACCATTGAGCAGACTGCACCAGCCCAGAGCTCCAATCCTGAAGCCTGAGGCTGGCGAGCATGGCCTCGGCCTCTGTCTGCTCTGCCTTTTGATGTTCACTCACTGGAGTGGCTGCATCCATGTTGAACGCTCCACTAGATTGCCTTCTGAGTGCAAGAAGAATGTGACTGCTGTTTCAGCTGGTAAATCTCACACTGAATTTCTCTTGGGCCCACATCAACCTGCAGCTATACAGGAAAGGAAACTCTGGAAAATGTATTTCTAGCTTAGCTAAATTGACCCAGCACAGATCCACACAAAGGCACGAACCTCTATGGTTTCAGATTAAGAAATGGAGTAGCTTCTGGGCTGAGATAGTCTCTCATTCTTCATTCAGATACCCTTCCTCCTAGATGGTCTCTGAGGCCTCCCACAAAAGGTCCCTGTGGCCTCAGCAGCTGGACCTGAGAGCTGTCAGCTCACTTCTTCTCCGGAGCTTTACTGATGTTAAAATGAATTGTTTATACTTACTTAATGTTACTTTATTCTTACTTGCAAAACAAATATCTGTGGAAAAATATCTTTAGACATGTTCCTGTTTTTGCCAGATGCAAAAACAGGTGGAGTTGATTAGAAGCGGATGTGAAAGATCATGGTGGGTTAATGATCACTCGCGATGTCAGGTGAAATCAACGACCTATGAAAGGTGGTTTTCTGCTTGAACTGAACAAGCATGCTTTTCTACAACATCTGTTACTTTCTAACAAATGTAGCTTTTCAAGGTCCTTAGGACTATATTACCTTTCAATATTACTGGAAAGTTCTTTGCTCTTCTTAGCAAATAGACTGTGAAACTCAACTTTATGATGACAAGATACAGAATAAATGCATATTAGCTGAAATTCTAGGCTCCCACTTATGTGAGCTTTTCTCTCTCTATCTACTAAGATGTCAGGGCCGGTTCAGGGAGTTCATCTCCAGCCACCTGTGCTAATCATCGCCCATCCTTTCCAAGTATCTAATGACACTCCCAGCTGAGGTTTCTAGACTTTCCAGCCAAAAATGAGTTACAACATACAGAACATCTAATTTTCTGTTTCCATTCTAGTTATTTTATTCTTAGGAGCTTGTGGGCTCCATGCACCCAAGCTCTGGGCAAATGCTCATCTGACTTCCATAGACACAGAGCCAGCAGACAACCACACCGAGAAGAAGAGGGAGAATATTTACCAGCCACAGAACATCTGCTCTGTGCTTATATCTCATATGCATTATCTCTAATTATCAAAATAAGGTATTATTATTATTGTTGTTCCCCATTCGCAGATGACAAACTGAAGACCACATTGGTTAAATACTTGTCCAACATTAATTTAGCATTGGGGCATCATAGCTGGAATTAAAACTCAGGTCTGCTCATCTCCAAAACACCCTAAGCCTTACCACACTCACGGGACACGGCTGCAGCTGCATATTATGAAAGGAAAATTAAAACTTGGGAACCCAATTCACTATGCCAAAAAGGCAAAAACAAAAAAACAAAAAACAAAAAAAGCTGAGTCATGCAAGAAACTGCCTTTCTTTTTGCTCTTAGGTAGATAGCTATAGATAAAAGGTTAAGTAGCTCCACAGGTAGCTACTCTGTGTTCACTTTATCTTATGTGAACTGCTGATTTACTGAGCATGAGACAAATACGTAATTGACTAATCCCCTACCTGCTCCTTCTCCTTTGCAACATGTGGATTCAGTCATGTGACCATACCCTGCCTCTCTCCCCTCCAGCCTTTAAATCGAAGCCCTCAAAACCATCTTTGGAGAAGGGCACAGACTAGAGACTTTCTGTGATTTCATGTTTTTGACTTCCAGGCATGTCCTTAACCTTGGCACAACAAATCTCCAAACCCGTTGAGACCTGTCTCAGATACCTTTTGGTTTCCAAGATGGAGGCTGAAATTAAAGAGAAAGATCCTTACTCAACTCACATAACAGCAGAGCGGGAAGAGGACTTAGTGAGAATTCCCTGTTCACAGGAGGAAACTGAAGCCCAGAGAGTGGATGGCCAAGTCCAAGGTCATACAGCCAAGGGCATCAGATCAGGCAGGATGCAGATTTCCTGCTCCCCCGCTCTTTCTACAGCCCGTGCCACCTGTTTCATGCTGTGTCCCTTCACCATTCAGCTGCCCATCTGCAATCAGAAGCTGGAAGTCTTGAGAGTGTGTGTGGAGCCAAAGAAGGGAGAGCAATGGCGGTGGTGGCAGACTTCATGCTTTGCGGTTTATTTTCTCTCTTTATTTTTGGACTTTAAGTGGACAGCAATTTAGAATTCTACCAGCACCTCGTTGGATTGTGCTGTTTGGGGGAGGTGACACAGAGTATTTTAAAAGACAGAATAGGTTAAGAACTTTTCATAATCAACTGAGAAAAAATAAAATAGAATGTCCCACATGAGGGCTGAGCATCAAGCAAGCTTGTTTTTTTGTTTGGTTTTTTTGAGACGGAGTCTCGCTGTGTCACTCAGGCTGGAGTGCAGTGGTGCATTCTTGGCTCGCTGCAGCCTCTGCCTCCCGGGTTCAAGCGATTCTCCTGCCTCAGCCTCCTAAGAAGCTGGGATTATAGGTGTGCACCACCACACCTCGTTGATTTTTGTATTTCTAGTAGAGATGGGGTTTCACTATGTTGGCCAGGCTGGTCTTGAACTCCTGATGAAGTGATCCACCCACCTCGGCCTCCCAAAGTGCAGGGATTACAGGCATGAGCCCCCACACCTGGCCTCAAACAAGCTTTTTAGTTGCATTCAGAGGTGCAGCAACTAGACGCAGACCTCTGGCATGGAGACAAAACGGGAGCTTCTTGGTGTCTGGCCTGGTTTTGCAGAAACCCGGGAGTTGCGGGGACCAGGCAGCCGCTGCCCATCAGACAGGAGTGCTTTCAGCAGCAGGCAACAGAAAGCCTGCCAGTGTGACTGACATAAGAAGGGCTTATTTTTGTCCCTAAACAGAAGCTTCCAGCACGGGTTCAAAAGGTCAGGACACTGAGCTGGCATCCCCATTCTACGCTTTCCCTTCCCTTCACCTTTGTACGATGCCTGGCACAGCTCTGAGCATCAAATATTTGTGCCATGTGAGAGGACATGAGGGGACAAGTGGGGAATGGGGTCTCTATCCTCTGGTCCCAGGCTGGCTTCTCTCAGCAGAAGGACCCCCACAGCACCAGGCCTCACACCTCTCCTGCTGGAAAACTGCAGGTGCTGTCAAGGCTCCCCGCCTTCACATATGAAGTGTTCCTCGGCAGCTGGACTGCTGTTTGTTTGCTGTGCACACTGCTCTGCGGCTTCTTGGTCGCATCAGTGAGCTATTGCTCTGTGACAAGCCACACCGAAATACAGAGTGTTCCTGTCAATCCAGGCCAGGCTTGGCCCACCTTGGCTTGGGCTTGCTGTGGCATCTAGGGTCAGCTGGCAGGTCAGCAGGGGCCAGCTGCTCTGGAAGAGTCTGGACAGGATGAGTTGGTTCTCCTTCTATGTGCATCTTGCATCCCTCCAGCCAAGGATTTGAACCCAGGTCTCGTCTGACTCCAAATGCACCAAGAGGATGGAGCCCAGAGTGACACAGAGGAAGAGGCCCTTGGATGGACACATGAGGAAGGTGAGGCCTGGAGAGGTGATGTGCTTGAGATCACCAGGCTCTTCTGACCCTGGGGGACCTTCTCCTACAATGGACCTGGGCCTCTAGACCCAGCAGGTGATTCCCCAAAAGCGGTTTACGAGGAACATACCTGATAGCGATCACTTAAGCATCCCCTGAGAAAGACCCTTATGGCAAGTGCAGGTGAATGTGGTTTGGAGTTCTAAGCTAAGGAATCTGGGCATGGCCAACTTGGATATTCATTTCTATTCCTTATCTATGAGGAACATCTGAGCTCCTGTCCCGTCCTGTGGAACACAGGCAGTATAGGGGCTCAAGGCCTCTTATTTTGGGTTAGGTAAATGTTGCCAGGTGGAGACTGTTGGGGAAGAGTGCTGAATGGAGATGCTACATACGCTGCATGCTTTTTGCAAGTTGTATGGTTCTCCTGCCTAGCCCACCACTGCTAAATGCTCTCCCCTGCAAATAAGCTCCAATAAAACGCATGTCTCCTTCACCAGTCCTGGGTCTCTTCTTCGGCCTCTCAAACCTGCTGTCATCCCCATTGGAGCAGACGGGTTTGGCATAACAGCAGCCAGCAGCTGGGGAAAGGCATGGCATTTGGAGCTCCCTACATGGGCTTGACTCTAACATGGAGGGAAAGAAAAGAGATTCTGCCCTGCTCAGTGAAGCCCCCCTGAGCCTCCCATCCTGGACTGTGGACATATTTTTTTCCTAGAAGGTCTTTACCCTAACTGCAAGTGGGTTTGTGTCACTGCACATGGGTTCTTATCTGGGATTAGTAGATTCCACTCAGTTCCACGGGTTTACTGGGCATTCCTCCCATGCTTGGGGCCAGGAGGATGCAGGGAAATGTATACTCACTCTTCTTATGATCACAGGACAAGTCATTGCACACATGTGGGGGCCTGGCACCGTGCTCTGGCACTTTGCCTCCGTCATCTCCTTTAACCTCTGAGCTCTGTGAGGGAGGAATTACTACTATCCCTAGTATATAGACAGGAAAATTGAGTTGGATTGAGGTTCAGAGAGGTTAAGTCACTTACCCAAGGTCACAAAGCTAAAGAGTGGCGGGCCAGCATCCAAGGCCAGCAACATGAGCTCTCTCTGATCCAAGTGATGACTCTATATTTCATCAGTGCTCTGAGAACTCTCCAAATATCTTTATCAACTGTTATCCCTTCATTGCCTAGACCTAGACAGGGAGCCACTTGGCTGAGGTCACACTGAAATTTAGGGGCAGGACCTCTGATGTGAGGTGGAATGCTTTGTCACGCATTCCTCCCTCCATCAGTCACTCCTGACGTGTGGACACTCAGTGCGCCCGGTCCTGTGTGCAACGCAGTGTGGGAAGGAGATCAAGGACCTTGGCTAATCCCAAGCATTTCCCCAGAACCAGGTGCAGAGCCCATTGGGAGGAGCTGGGAAGCAGGCTGGTGTCCCCAGGCCCCGGTTCTGTCCCAGCTGTGCTGTGCTAAGCCAAATCTCTTTGGACAGCTTGTTTCACCTCCTGAGCCTTCTCTTTCTGAACTGTTAAATGGGATGATTCCACCTCCGCTTGGGTTTTGGTGAAGAGTAAATGAGATATTAGCTGTAAAACATTTCATCCAGGGTCTAGTATATAACAAGCACTTGATAAATGAAAGCTTTATTGAGTATGATGATCGGTCACCCCAGGGGCCATTGGGATCTCACGGCAGGAACAATGCCTAACTCATTACCGATGCCCAGTAAACATCAAGTGGATGCAATGTTCAAGAAGACAGATATTCATGTTCAGTTTTACGGAGAAGGAGATAGAGGCCAGAAAAGGAAGAAAGTGCCTAGATCAGCCAGCTGGTAAGAGGCTGAGTTGGAATTTGAACCGGGGTCTGCCTGCTCCAGCTCCACTGCTCCGCGACTGCACTGTCTGAGAGCCACAGGCACCTTGTAGTCAGGCAGGCAGGGAGCTGCCTTCTTGCTGTCCTGCTGGATCCTGCCCTGGTGTGGTCCTCCCTGGAACCAGGGGTGGGGCTGGAGGGCAGGGAGCGGAGAGAGATCTCCTGGGAACTGCACCATCTGCACAAAGGGATGTGTTGGGCGTTCTGCTGAAAGCTCTCTGCATGCACCACCTGTCTGCTGCCTGGGGGCTCTAAGCTCAGCAGGGGGTGAGGGCCCTGCTGGGTATTGTACCACATCTGCATTGTGCTTAGGGTGGCCAGTGGAGGCCCTTCCCAGACTCCAGCTCTGGTCACAAGCCCAAACCCCTCCTTGTTCCTGCCTGGACTCACCTGGAATCTCTGCCTCACTCTGTGACTAGAGACCCCTTTGGGAGCCCAGGTCACCCCTGCTACTCACGCCCCTCATTTGGAAATTTTCACAATCTACCTCTTGTTCATGATTGCATCCCATCTAAAATGCTTTTCCATTTCTTGGATTTTTTCCCGGGTAGGCTATAACTGCTGCAAAGATAGATAATTGCAATAATTAATATGCATTTATATATTTCCGAAAAGTTACAAGAATGTCAAATTCATGATTTTGTCTATAGTTTTGACTAGATTCAAGCTATTTTTTGTATCATAAAACCAAAATTTTTTATTTTTAATTTTTGTGTGTGCACAGTAGATGTATGTATTTATGGGGCACCTGAGATGTTAGATTGAAGCTATGAAGTGTGAGTGTGTAAGTTCACCTCTTTGCATATCACAGGAATTACAGGTGACATCCTGAAGCATGACCACAAATGTTTCGAATTAAGCCCACCTACTAAGTGTCCAGAGGTTTACGGCTTGGACAAGGTGTTTCCAGAGTGAACCCTGGTCTACTGAATGTCCTGCCTGTTGCTGGTTCTTTGCAGCAGTCCATCAACCAATGTTGTCTACAGCTTGAGAGCCTTCTGCAGGCCAGGGCTGCTCTGTGCACCATCCCATATTACTATCCAAACTCCACAGCAGCCTGAAAAACAGACCTTTTTTTCTCTCATTTACACATATGTGAACAAGACTCAGTGAGTGAGAAAACATGACCGAAAGCCAGGTGGACATGTGTCTGCAGGGCCAAACCCAACTCCCATGATGTGGTCTGGCTACAGTTTGAAGCCCAGGTATTTCAATAGCTATCCCCAGGCCTGGCACGTCAAAGAGGCTCCAGAAATGTTTGCTGAGTAAGTGATGAATCTGCAATTTCTGATTTTCTCCTAAACTTAGAGAATAAGTGGGTTTTCTACAGTTGCCCAGGGCATCCACGGCAGAGGTACAAGTGAAGCCCATGATCTCTGCATCTCTGGTTCAAGGCCCTTTGTACTACATACTGCGGTCTCTTTGTCATCATTAAAAACAAGGCTCAAGGGACATGTTTTCTAAGCCTCAGTTCCCCATCTACAAAATGGGTCGAGTGGAATGGAATGTCTCTGCTTCACTCCAGCATCAACAAGCAGGGAATTCTGATGAATTCAATTTGACTTCTTTCCACAGGCGTGTTCTAAGCAGCCTCTTTGTTTCAGAAGCTGCCCTGTTTGTTTCAAAAGAGTTGGATAAGCTAATCCTCGCTCCCCAGTCTCCTCTGGGTCGGGTTGAAGACCCCGCTGGGGCTGGAAGAGGCAGAACGGTGTATGGAGTCACTTACAAATTGATTCAAGTGAGCCAGGAAAGCAGCGAAGGAAAGAGAAACCTGAGTGATGATGTGGTGGAGGAGCAGGTTTGGAAAGAGGCTGCTGGCTGTCCAGCCTGCTGCTCTGCCTTCCTCATCAGCCTCTCCCTTGTCTCTGGTGTTCTCTGGCTCTCGTCCATTTGTCTGTATTTCTCTTTGCTAGGTATTGATTAATGTTTGCTGGAGCTGAGCTGGAATTCTGGTGTTTATAAGCAGGTAACTAGCTCAGCACTAGCTGATAACTTTGGAGTTAGTGGATAACCATAGGGCTGGGTGACTAAGCTTTTTCAGTTGAAATATAAGTTAACTATTCATTTGGTGTTTACTGACCATTTTCCTCGAGGACATCAAGACAGCGTGTTCTCAAAGGACGGCCTGTATGAGAATCACTTGGTGCTTTAAAAATCAGCGCACACCTGATCCCAATCCAAGGCATTTAGAATCTGCATGGTGGTGCCCCGAGTTCCAGTGTTAGTGAGCTCCCGGTCACCCTGGGCATATGAAGTTTGAAAAGTCCTAGAGATGTTACTTGTTTACTATGGTGTTGGAGGTTACCCCGGGGCTTAGTCATGCATAGTTCTCAGGCTCAGCTACCCATTGGAATCACCCAGGAGCTTTAAAAAATCCTGATGACTGGGCCCTACCACTAACTATCCTGTTTTGCTTGGTCTGAGATGCTACTTAGGCACTGGGGGTGTTTAAAGCTTCCAGGTGATTTCAATCACTATGTGGTTAAATTGAGAATATCATTCTTGCCACTTAAAGCGTAACTTTCGGCCTGTCGCGGTGGGGTGGCTCACGCCTATAATCCCAGCACTTTGGGAGCCCAAGGCAGGTGGATCATGAGGTCAAGAAATCGAGACCATCCTGGTTAACATGGTGAAACCCTGTCTCTACTAAAAATACAAAAATTAGCTGGGTATGGTGGCGCGAGCCTATAGTCCCAGCTACTCGGGAGGCTGGGGCAGGGAGAATTGCTTGAACCATGGAGGCAGAGGTTGCGGTGAGCCGAGATCACGCCACTGCGCTCCAGCCTGTGTAACAAGAGCGAAACTCCATCTCAAACAAAAACAAACAAAAAAAGCGTAATTTCCCAGGTTGGCTGCGTTGGTCTCACCCAGGAATAGTTAGAAATGCGGAATCTCAAGCCCCATCCCAGACGTACTGGATCTGGTTCTGCATTCTAGCACTATTCCCAGGCAATTCCTATGTACATTATTGTCTGGGGAAACACTGCTGTAGAAGATTGCAAATGTCCAAGACCCCAAAGAATGCAGTTATAGTGGAGAGATAATAAACGTAGGGAGAATTTTTTTAGGAAAGTGTCCTTTCCTGGGAGGCCTCTCAAAGCATACCACTATGGTGATTAGGCATTCAACAAGCATATAGCTTTGTTTGCATGAAATAAGTCGTAAGAAGTTACATAATGGTGGATTTGTAGTTGTTGTGATATGGTAGGGTGAAATACAAGTCTTACGCTACATCCATTATTACCTTATTTTAGACCTAAAAACTTCTGAAGTGGGGAGGAAAGAGGGAGGCTTTCAGCGTTGAATGTTGTGGTTTGTTGTCCCCAGTTTTAAGCAAGTTTCTTCTTCCACTGACAGTCAGATCTGAGTCTTTGCCCTCAAGGAAGAAAATGAAGTTAGACCTGGTGAGTTGGTGAGAGCTGCTGACTTCTGGGGTCACCACATTCTGTCCAAAGTGGGTAAAAAGAAATGATCTCTAGTGTGCTCTGGAACCTCATTTAGCTGATGGCAGGCCCACTGAACTCTAGCCGGTGATATCCATGCTTTATCTCTGAGATCATGTAGTCCAATTTTCTGAGGCCCTACAAAAATAACTGACTTATCCCAGGTCAGTGAGCTTGTCAGACCAAATTTCCTTCTGTGGCTTGCCAGGCCATCCACCATCTGACCCTTTTCTCTCTCCACTCTCCCCTCCTGTCTGTTATCCATTGCTGTGGAACAAAGTAACACAATCCTAGCAGCTTAAAACAATACACGTCTCTTACCTCATGCTTCTGTGGCTCCGGAGTCAGGGCATGGCCCTCTGCTCAGGGTCTCACAAGGCTGCATACCATGACAATCGTCAAGGTGCATGCCATGGCTGCAGTCTCATCTGAATACTTGACCAGGCGAAGATGCCTCCTGAGCTTAGACGATTGTTCGTCTGAACTTGCAGGGTTCACTTCCTTGTGCTTGTATCATTGAGAGCCTCGCTTTCTCTGGCTGCTGGTTGGAGGCCATTCGCAGCTCCTAGAGGCTGCTCTCATTTCTTGCCATGTGGGGTTTCCCAGCTGGCTCCTTGCTTACTAGAAGCCAGCAAAGAAGTAAGACATGCCAGCAAGATGGGTAGTATATCTTAGGTAATACAGCTACATAAGCGTGTAGACCACACATCATGTTGCCTTTGTCCTGTTTCCTACAGGTTAGAAGCAAGGCACAGGTCATACCTACATTCAAGGAGAGGGGACTGTGCAAAGGATACACTGCAGGAGGTGAAGAACTTGAGAGCCATTTTAGACGATGTCTTCCACACTTTACAATCTACTTTACAACTACACTGAACTCTTAGCAACTCTCTGGGCCTGCTGAGCACCTCCTGTCTTTCTGCCTCTGCATATGCTGTTTCCTCTGCCTGGAATTCCATGTCCTCCTTTGCCCATCTCATCCTAAGGCCTCTGCTTAGATGTAGTTTCTCTGGGCTCTTATTAGCAGCATCCAAATCTGTGCTGGTTTCTTCTAATGCTTCCTTTGCATCGTAATTTTTCTGTTTACTTGTCAATCCCCTCCTACCCCTGCCAGTACCTAAAGTAAAATCTACATAGGGCTTGGCACATTGTGGATGCTCAATGAAGATTTGTTGAATGATTAAATGAAATAACAAGCCCCAGCTTGGAACCTGGGGCCATAATTTCCAGTTCTGGTCCCTGTCTCCTGCCCAGGGCCTGTCTAAGGGCTCATCTCTCCCAGGAGCCCCTGTATCATCTCGTAGCTAAACCAGTGGCATACCCGACTTCCCCTGACTTTGAAACATCGATTCCCCTGCAATTCTTAGATGGGCTTCCCTAGAACCTCTCTCGCTGTTCTTTGCCTTCCTCCTCCCCCTGCCTCGTATCTCCGTGGTCCTGCCAGAAATCAGAAGCTCATTATTAAATCAGGAGCTGCCTTACATTATCCCAGAGACTACAGATGGAAAATATTTGCTTCTGTCTCAACTGAGGACTGACATAGTAAAGCCTCCTTGAAATGTTAGCTGTCAAGGAGGGGAATAAAAGTTTTTCCTCTGCATGAGTAATTGTTTCCTGTTTTATCCAGAGAGACAACAGATTTACATCCCAGACACATTCACACTGGGCCGAGAGCAGCTGCCATTACAGATTCGAGTCATGTACTTTTTTCCCTCCTCCTTCCTGGAGGTGGAATAGAAGCTGGGGAGGTGACAGTGCAGGTGAGAGAGGAGCGGGCTGTGGAATACATAGACTGTGAGGTGGGTACCATGGCCAACTTTCCTTCCCCTCTTTTCCTCACACCCACCTCAGCCCACGATCCAGTCCTATCAGCTCCGAAATGGATCCGGCCTCCATTCTCAACACCCCTCTCCACCATTCCAGTCCACACCACCTCGTCCCTTACTAGGACTTTCAAAACAGCCTCCAGAGCGGTCTTGGCTTCTGCTCTCAAACCCTGCAGTGCCTACTCTGCAGGGCCACAGGATGGATCCTTTTAATCCACTCTCCTTGGCCTCTCAGCCCTTGGAATGAAACCTTGGCCTACAGCCCTGTGTGACCTGCCGCCTGTCCTCACCTCCTAATCCCATCTAAGATCCCCCTCCCCTCCTCTTATCGGCCTTTGCTTCTCAAACACCCCAGGCTTGTTCTGCTCTCGGGACCTTCACACCGTTTCTGTCTCCTGGGAATCTGTGCCCCCTCTGCCGGACTATGCGGCTGGCTCTCTCTGCTCAAATACCCTCTTGTGAGGGCATGTTCCTTGGCACCCTCATCCATCATGCCAGCCCATGACGGGCCTGATTTTCCCATAACACTTTTATTGCCTTCTAGAATAACATCAGTTGGTTTTGTCATCTGCCCCGCTGCTAGAAAGGACATGGATGAAGCAGGGAGGGGCGTGCCTGTCTCACTCGCCTCTGGTTCTGTTGCATCTAGGACCAGGCCAGTACAAAGCGGGAGCCCGATAAATATTTATTGAAGAAATGAAAGTCAGGTGACAGAACGTAGAAGGAGGGTAAATTTGGTATCTTAGCAAGTGGGTGACTACCACTGTCTGAGGACAGCTGATACGTGAGGATTCGACACTAATTCCTGCTGTCGCAGGAACAGTCGCTACTATTTTTTTAGATGAATTTTAGTTTCTGAAATTGTCCAAAACACTTTTATCAACAGAAACTGGTTACACATCCCTCCAACAGGGAGAATCAGCAGGGAAAGTTGCCCCTCAAACACTAAAGGCACCTGGAGTTACTCACAGTGCTGGGGAATGCCCCGAGGAGGAGAAGGACAGAGGGAGAGAACATTTAAAAAGATCTCAAACAAGAACAAATTCTGACATGTGTATCTCGAGTGATTAAATGTGTAACACTCAGCAATCTCCTGCACTTGCCAGATTTTATGGCTTCATGCAGTAATATAAAATGTGCTTCACAAAGCTAGAAGTCTGCACAGAATATAGGGTTCTGATTTATATTTTATTTTTATTTTTTGTAGACATAGGATCCCACTATACGGCACAGGCTGGTCTCAAACTCCTGAGCTCAAGCAATCCTCCTGCCGTGGCCTCCCAAAGCACTGAGACTACAGGTGTGAGCCACCACTCCTAGCCTGATTTCTATTTTATAAAGAGGCAAAGATAGCATGCACAGCTGAGAAATCGCTTGCATTTCCGGACCTTGATCATCAGGAAGTGTAGGGAGGGTGAAAACTCAGAGGAAAGATCTGAGTTGAGACCTTTGATTTTTGCCCATCACACTTTTTATAACCCAGACGGCCCTCCCACTATTTCAGCACAGAGGCAGCATTTTTGCACTGGATAAACAAAGGTATGGTGATTTCTTCACAGTTTCTTTTCATACAAGTGATTCTTTTCCTAAAGAAAAAGTTCTATTTCTGATTTATCTCCCCTCTCAAAGGGGAGGGGAGTTGTAATATTCTGTTTTCATACCACCATTCCTCAAGATCAAACTCAGTCAGGCATTTTTACAGCACATATTTCCACCTGTCCTCACAGCCTTGAGGAAACTGAGGTACAAAGGAGCTGAGCAATGTAGTGTCAGAACCCAGATCCAGGCTTGGCTATCTCATCCCCAGGGACGTACTCTTGACGCTGTTCTTTATGACTTTTCTTGCAGCAGGCATGAGGCAACATGAATTCGGTTCTTCCGCCATTTATCTCAGGAACCTGGTATGTGCCAGGCCTACTGTAAACAGCAAGAAGACATGGTTCCTGTCTATCCATTCAGCATCAGAGAGATCAGGGCTCGAGGCCTGAGGCACAGCCCTGGGTCAGATGCAGGCCTCTGGTGTTTGCAAAGGATGAGTGTATGTGTGTGTGTGTACATGTATGTGCACATGGTGTGTAGGGGTGTCTGTATACTGGTGGTTGGGGCAGAAGATGCTCCCTGAAGTGTTGGTACTAAGGCAAATCTTTGATGGAAGGACTGGGGTGTGGCGACTCGAACCCTAGTTTCGAAGTGGGGACTTTGAACACTAGTATGGGAGAGCAGACAGGCTGGAGTTGCTGAATTCTTAGAGATACTAAGTCTTTCATCTGCTCCCCTTCTTTATTTTTTTATTTTTTTGAGATGGAGTTTTGTTCTTGCTGCCCAGGCTGGAGTGCAATGGCACCATTTTAGCTCACTGCAACCTCTGCCTCCCAGGTTCAAGCGATTCTCCTGCCTCAGCCTCCTGAGTGGCTGGGCCTACAGGCAGGCTCCAACATGCCTGGCTAATTTTTTGTACTTTTAGTAGAGACTGGGTTTCTCCATGTTGGTCAGGCTGGTCTCAAACTCCTAACCTCAGGTGATCTGCCTGCCTTGGCCTCCCAAAGTGCTTGGATTATAGGCATGAGCCACGGTAGCCAGCCTAATCCACTCCCTTCTCTAAATCAGGGTAGAATTGGCTCAGGGCTGGTTCAGGGCTGAGGTTGCAGGGGAGTGAATGATTCTAGACACTGGAAAGGAGGAGTGATGGGTGATGAACCTGGCAGTTTACAGGACCATGGACTTGGCTGTACATTGACATCTGTGTATATTTGGTGGCTGTTCGTTGCTTCTGCCTTGCTCCTGTGCCTGCCCATCTTCAACAGTACGTCCCTATAGCATAATGAAAATGGGAACAACCTTTTCTCTGGACACTAGGGAATCCAGTCTGATGGATAAAGATGGATGGCTGTTAAATAATCACATCTTGGGCTCTGAGTGTGTTCAGTGAAGCCTCATTTACCGGAACTCTCTGATTAGAAAGGTACATGGTGGGGACAAAATACATGGCTGTTATCAGAAGTCTGGCAGGGGCCATGTGCAGTGGCATGCACTTGTAGTCACAGCCACTCTGGAGGCAGAGGTGGGAGGATCGCTTGAGCCCAGGAAGTCGAGGCTGCAGTGAGCTATGATAGCACCACTGTACTCCAGCCTGATTGACAGAGTGAGACCCTATTTAAAAGAGAAAAAGAAGTTTAGCGGGAAAGCTTTTAGGAGATGGATGATGGTTAATTTTAGTTCCACCTAACATTTTAAACTTTAGTATGTCAAAAAGTGAGAATTGTCAGTGTCAAAGCATGGAAACAAAGGAAAACCAGAGGGTTGAGAAGGTGGGAAGGGCTGCAGTGTGGCAGGTGGCAGAATTACTGGGATGGCTTCTGCTAAAGAAACTCATCATCCATCACCTTCAGGAAGGGGCCCCAGGGGCCCTTTAAGCGAGCAGTTTCAGTGGAGGCTGGGAGTAGGTTGGCAGAAACAAGACTATGAGATGGTCTGTAGTTGGTATCAGGTTTGAGGGTTAGTGTCTCTAGCCTATTCTGAGAAGTCTGGCTTTAAAGGGAAGGCTGGAGAGCTAGCACGATACTCAATAATAACAACACCTAAGGCACTTACTGTGTTCCAGGCACCGTCACATTTCAGTTCATTTAATCCTCACAATTATAAAAAGTACGTAGTCTTTTCACTGTACCTTTTGACAGGTCAGTTACATCCTGGAATTCACATGGCTAGTAAATACCAGAGCTGGGATTTGAAGCCAGGCAGTCTGGTTCGAGAATCTGTGTTTTCATTTATATTTTATTTTGTTTTATTTTTGAGATGGAGTCTTGCTCTGTCTCCTAGGCTGGAGTGCAATGGCGTGATCTCGGCTCACTGCAACCTCCGCCTCCTGGGTTCAAGCGATTCTCCTGCCTCAGCCTCCTGAGTAGCTGGGACTACAGGCACCTGTCACCATGCCTGGCTAATTTTTGTATTTTTAGTAGTGACAGAGTTTCACTGTGTTAGCCAGGATGGTCTCGTTCTCCTGATCTTGTGATCCACCCACCTTGACCTCCCAAAGTGCTGGGATTATAGACATGAGCCACCATGCCTGGCCCAGAATCTGTGTTTTTAACCCACATCCTATATTGACCTTCATCATGAAAAGATGATGGTGGGCAAGCTTGTTTCTAAGGATGGGAGGGTCCTTGTAATATCTGTATGTACAGAGAGGAGGGACAGTTGGGTTACTTCCTCTGTCAACCCCAGAAAGCCAGGAAGGTTGGCTGGCATCCCTGGGACCTTAGATATTCAAGAAGCCATGGCCTTGCAAATCAGGCATTCTATCTACTATAGTTGTGCAGTGAGGCCCTCTCCACTTCATCCCCAGAATATCTCCTAGATAAGCTGGATCTTATGGGGCCCGAGTATAAACAAGATGGTGCCCTCTGTTGTTATGGAGTAGCTTGGAGCTGGGCCCCAGGTGCCCTGTGTGAATTAGATGAGTGATTAGTATTTGGCAATGTAACTGGAGAGGCTTGCTGAGTTCCTGGGGCATATGTGCTCAGCTCATGAATACCAACCTGACTTCTGTCAATCAGTGAACAGAGTTTGCAGTGTCTACCAAGTACCTGTGGCGTAGTGGAAGAGAGTTTGGACTTTGGAATCAAACATGCTAAAGGTCAGATTCTAGCTCCTCCACTAATTACCTCTATTATCTTGGCTAAGTGATGATCACTTTTTTTTTTTTTTGAGATAAGGTCTCATTCTATCTCCTAGGCTGGAGTGCAGTGGCATGATCATGGCTCACTGCAGCCTCAACCTCCCAAACTCAAGAGATCATCCCACTTCAGCTGTAGCTGGGACTGTAGGGCATGCACCATGGCACCTGGCTAATTTTTTATCTTTTGTAGAGATGGGATTTTGCCATGTTGCCCAGGCTGGTCTCAAACTCCTGGTTCAAGTGATCCACCCACTTCAGCTCTCCAAAGTACTGGGATTACAGGTGTGAGCCACCATGCCTAGCCTGATGGTTGCTTTCAGAGCCTTGGTTCTTCATCTTCAAAATGAAGAGAGGAACACAGCACAGTTTCCATGGGGAGCTCGTAACACATGCGGGCCTCTCTCCGCTCACCCCAGCCTTTGGGTAGATACTATTTGCAACGACCCAATTTCTTCATCATAAGAAGGCTGCCACCACGCTTGAGGGAGTGACCCACTTACAAACAGTTCCTTCCTTCTGTGTCATTCTGATGGATTAAATGAAGAACCATTTAAAGCCACAGCCCAAAGAGCCAGAGGGAGAGGCAGGAGAGGGAAGACGCCGGTGAATCTTCATGCACTGCACGAAGCAGCTTTGTACCACAATCAGGAAAAGCTCCAGGCACACCAGGGCTGCCTTCATGGCCAATCACAGTGCGCCTCTCACCTCGGCAACTCTGTTAACCTAAATAGACCAGTCACACCGCAGACCTGCAAAAGAAGACATGATAATTACAGAGACCCCAGGGGACCGTCTGTGCTGGCTGATGCTTTGTTTCTCCTGACCCCTCAGACCGCTCTATTTCACTGCAAACTCTCAATACCTATGGCCTTTGTTTTGCTGTGAACATTTCCATTCCTGAGTACATTTTCTATGAGGATTTGGCAGGAAGGGAGTCTCAGAATGAGTTATATTTTTAGCACACCTCTGGGTTCATGTTGAATTTGGCTAGAACTGTTTTGATCCAGGAAACAATTTGACTAATGGATATTTCAATCCAACAAGAACTCTCTGGGTCCTTCCAATGTTTCTGGCACTGGTTTGATGCTGAGGACATGGAGATGAATAAGAAACGGTCTCTGTCCCCCAGCTGATAAAGTAACATTGATGATCTCCCATGTGCCAGGAGCTTTACAAATGTGATCACTATTTCTTACAACAACACAGTAAGGTAGAAAGCACCTTTGTGTTACAGGTGAGGAACAGGAAGTTCAAAAATGTTAAGTTATAAGGTCAAAGTCACATAACTAGTAAGAGGTGGAACTAACCTTTGGATTTGGGGCTGTTCACCATCAAACCCTATATGCTTCTGATACAGACAGGAGACAGGGAAATACTGGGTAGAAGAGGGCAGTTGCCTGGCAAAGGCCCTACCCTCAAACCTGGAAACCCACGGCCTAAATGGGAATAGGCATTCCTGTTTTCATGCCCAAAAGTTGCCTTTTGCCCCATCATGCCCCCATCCTGTACCGTATAAATCCCAGACCCCAGGCTCCAGAAGCAGATGAAACCAACAGAAGAGCAGAAGAATGGCAGAATGGAACAGAAGAGGGAAGAGAAGGAACGTCTGAACATTGAGAGGGATTTGGCTGGGGGTGGTTGGGGAGGAGATTGGTCACTGGGTGGCCAAACTCCAGGGGAAGATCACCTTCCCACTCCACTGTCCTTCCAGTTCCCCGTCCATCCTGCTGAGAGCCACCTCCACCACTCAATAAAACCCTGCATTCATCCTTCAAGTTTGAGTGTGACCTGATTCTTCCTGGACGCTGGACAAAGACCTAGGTACCAAAGGGTCTAACACTTAAATCATCCATGGATAGCAAGGCTAACAGAACCCTGTAACACGTGCCCACTTGGGGTCTGGGAGTCGCAGACACCCACCCATAGATGCTACCATGGGGCCAGAGCCCAGAAAGCACTCGCCCTGACTCCTGCACCTGCCCGTCTGCGTGCTTCCCCCTGTAAGGGGTTGAACATGTGGCGGCTGAACATCAGAGCCACGCCTCTGCCACATGTCATGGGACGGGGGTCAGGGAACTCTCCCATTTCACTTTTAAATATTCCAGGCCCCCTTTTGGTTTGGGAGCCAGAATCTAGGGGAGACAGAGATAGAAAGCCTGAAATAGGATCCAGGCAATATAAACCTACCTGCTGTAGGCCAAGTCAGAGTGACACTGCTATGATAACAGAAGTCAGAATAAAAGGTGGGAGACAATTATTCTGACTGAAAGGGAGGCAAGAGTTCCTGCCATAGGCTGGATGCTGTGTGGCCCTGGCTTCCTGACTCGTTTGCAAATCGAAAATCCTATTGCATTGTAGGAACCTTCTTTCTCCATTTGTATGGGGAAAGAGAAAGAATGGCTGGGCAGAATGAATTTATCCCTTGGTCCTCTTCCAACAAAGCTCAGCTATGAAAGATAAATACACCTCTCCCCACCCTCTTCTCAATGGAGCCGGGGAGAAATTGAAAACCCTCTGACAATAACAAGACCAAAGTTTGCAAGGGCAGGATGAGCCTGTGCTAATGAAGAAAGTGATGTTTCTTCAATTTGGTTTTAGACTGTCCTTTCCTATGGGGGAAAAAAGTTCTGCCCTTGGGAGAAGTGTCAACTTTATAGATCTATTAATAAAAGAACTGGCAGGCTCACAGTTCTTGCCAATGAGGAAACTTGAATGAGAGAAGCCAGGCTCATCCTTGGCCAACATACGGGAGCCCATCACCCTAACTTCACCCCGCTTCCCCTTACCCAAGCATCCAAGGCTAGGCAGCACCCCCACCCCCTGCTGGCCCCAGTAGCTTCCACCTTGCTGAAGCCTGCACCTGCTCCAGACCAAGGGTTAGATGGAAACTTGGCATGGGAAGGGCTTACCTGTGGGCAGGATAGAATCTATCCAAGGAGACCTAAAAAATGAGTACCTATGAGACAAGGGGTGATCCTGAAGGCAGGCAGGATAAAAGGCTGGAGGGACAGGCCACGGGGGAATTTCTCCTGGTGAATACTGAAGTTACTAGATGTTTTGTCTTGCAAAAATCTCAAACTCTAACACATTTGTCTATCTTGTATAAAAATTGTCCTTTTGAAACAAACCCACCTTTCAGTAAAGAAACTTGTACTGGCCTGTGCAGCCTGATGTGCTGTTTTGTGGAAACTGACTGGCCAGGGTGACCACAGAGGAAGAGCCTGGCTCCCCGTCACCAGTTCCTAGTGAAGAAGGGGCCTGGTCAGTAAGGCAAAGGACGTCATTTGCCAACATTTGATATTGTTGAGTGCTTTTGTTTGGCACTAGTGTAGATTTTAAAAATGTATCTCACTTTTAAAATTTGCATTGTCTCGATTACTTATAAGATTGAGCATCTTCTCATATAGCAACTGGCCATTTTCATCTCATTTTCTGTGAATTCTGGCTGTTCCCTATTTTTCCAATGGGTTGTTCCTTTTACTTGCTGATCTAGAAGAGTTTATTGCATATCCTGGAAACTAATACTTTGCTCTATATTGTTACCATCTTCTCTTACGATGGTCACTTTAAAAAATTCATGTATTGTCCTAAGAAGTCTTTTATACTTCTTATGTCATATATGTGTCATACTTTTGCTTTATGCATCATCTTTGAGAAGGTCATCCCTATCCAAGGTCATAAACATGTTCTTAATATTTTCATAAGTTTATTTTCCAAGGTTAGGTCTTAGAAAATTACAAAATAACCATTTGTAGTTTTATGTTGTGAAAGACAGAGGAAGGGAATTTCGTCTTCTTGCCCTTACTTGCATCTGAGCCGATTCTCCATGTTCCTTTCAGTTATACTGGAACAAAAGCCCCTCCTTCCTTCAAGCCAAGTCACCCCCTTGGGCCGTTCCTGCTGTGCTTGCCTTCAGTTTATACCCTCCCTGTAGTCATTCTCTCCCTTATCAATTCCATCAGCACAATGACCTAATTTCATTCCTTCTACCTTTAAAAAATAAAAAACCCTCCCTCCCTTAGGGTGAGATGAAGTTGTTTGCAACAGGCCAATGCTACTTTCAGAGGCGTTTGAACCAGAAGGACTCCATTTTGAATAGGGGCTGAGTAAAATAAGGCTGAGACCTACTGGGCTGCATTCCCATGAGTTTAGGCATTTTAAGTCATAGGATGAGACAGGAGGTAGGTGCAAGACACAGGTCACAAAGACCTTGCTGATAAAACAGGTGCAGTAAAAAAGCCAGTCAAAACACACCAAAACCAAGATGGTGACAAAAGTGACCTCGGGTCATCCTCACTGCTCATTATACACGAATTATAATACATTAGCATGATAAAAGATACTTCTACCCTCACCCTGACAGTTTACAAATGCCATGGACATGTCAGGAAGTTACCCTGTATGTCCAAAAGGGGGAGGAGCCCTCAGTTCCCATTGTCCACCCCTTTCATGGAAAATTCATGAATAATCCACCCCTTGTTTAGCAGATAATCAAGAAATAACCATGAAAATAGCCAACCAGGCTGCTCTGCCTATGCAGTAGCCATTCTTTATTCTTTTACTTTCTTAAAAATTAACTTGCTTTTGCTTTACCCTATGGACTTGCCCCAAATTCTTGCATGAGGTCCAAGAACCATCTCTTGAGGTCTGGTTGGGAAAGTTTTAATCTATTAAAAAAAGCATCAAATGGCATTCTGGAACTAATAAACATAATATTTGTACCAAGCAATCAATTGTTTGAGAGCAGATTGGATATAGCAGATGTCAGCATTAGTGAAATGGAAGATAAACCAACAGAAAACATCAAAATTGAAGCTCAGAGAGGGGAAAAAAAGGAAACAAAACAGAACAGAGCATAGGAAGCATGGAACACAGTTTAAAGTGTCTGACAGTGTCTAATTGGGGTCACTGAAAGAGCAGGAAAGCAAGGATGAGATAGGAACAGTTGAAGATACAATGATTAAGACGTTTTTTCAAATAATGGGTAAACTATTAGAGTGAAGTGAATTTATCTAGGTTTTGGAATATAGTGTCAATGTACACAAATCAGTTGCATTTTTTATAATAGCAACAGACATAATACAGAATTTAAAATAACATTTAAGATAGCATCAATCAAATACTTAAGAGTTAATTAAATGAAATCAAAACAATTAAAGACAACCCAAAATACGGAAGGATACATTATGCAATTGCTTTGGATTGTAAGGTTTAATATGGTGGGGATGTTAAATCTCTTTAAATAGACCTATAGATTCAACACAATCCCAATCAATCTCAGCAGGCTTTTGGAGGCGGGGAGGATTAACAAGCTGATTTTAAAATTCATATGGATATGTAAGGGAAGAGAATAGCTGTATTAGGGTTCTCCAGAGAAACAGAATCTTACTATATCAAGACCTATTTTAAAGCTGTAGTAATGAGTAATGTGGTATCAACACAAGGAGAGACAGACTAACGGAATAGAAAATGTCCAGAAACAAACTCATACATAAACGCTCCCAGATTTATGACAGAAGTGATAATACAGTACAGTAGAGAAAGGCTAGTTTTTTAAATAAATGGCATTAAGTTAACTGAATATCAACATGGAATATTAACCTAAATAAAACCTTTAGAAGAAAATAGTGTACATTTTCACCTCGGAATAAGCAAAACTTTCCTAAACCCCCATTCTTTAGTTCCATGGTTGGGTTGAGTTTCTTTCACCACTTTGCAAGTCTATTCTCCTCCCTGTCTGAAATAAGCAGAGCTGGAACTTGGACACTTTCATTTTTATTATTATCTGCACAATCCCCATCCGGTCTTTAGTAGTCATGATCTATTTGATTACTAAGCCACTCTTTGGTTTTATCATTAGTTCAAAAATTAAGTGCATACTTATGTCACTCCTTGTCTCAAATACTCATTGTTCTCACTCAAAACCAACTGTTGGGACTGATGTGTTTGATCCTTACGATGCAGCATCAGCGCCACCACCTGCGCCCCGCCCCCCTACACACACACCATAGTCTTATTCTGTATCATATGAACCTGGATAATCCTCATTATTCCTGATCTCCAGACACGCCCTGAATTACCTCTCCTCCAGATCTATGCATGCTGCTTCCTCAGTGAGATAACTTTGCCAATTACATCTGTACCGGCATCTTGTCTGCCCTGCCATTTTGGCCCAGTACCCAGGAGGAGCTGAACAGAAATGTGCAGAGGTATTAGTGACTCTTACCAGCCTGCCAAGCCCTGCACAGCGTGCCTCCTTATTTGTGGTCTGGAATCCTCCCGGCAAGTGGTGTCCAGCCGCCATGGCCTGGGGGCCTGGGGCTTGTGAAGGACTCCCTCTGCTGGAGGAGGAGAGCATGGAGCCCAGGCATGAGTGCACTGTCAGCACCAGGCAATCCTGGGAGCAATTCTGGAGAGATCAAAGTGCTTCTCAAAGACACTGGTGACATCTATCCTGGAGAGTGAATCCTTCAGGTCACAGGTACCAGAGATGGACAACTTGGCCAGAAGACATAGCCTTATCTCAGACATGACATGGACAAAGGCCAGCTGAAGGACCAGGGACCAAACTATTCTCACCTGCAGCTCTGCGGCTTTTTTCAGTGCAGGTCCAAGGGATGAGGGGTGGGAGACCTGGCCAAAGAGGGTGATAGGTGAGACTGGTAGTTATTCCTTTCTGCCTATGGAGACCTCTACTTACCTTCTGACCACCCACTCATGGGGAGGTGTTCTCAGTCTCCGCCTTCAGATCCTACCACCATTTCCACAGTATCCACTGTGGATCTCCCTACTCAGGTTCTGCCTCTTTCATGAAATGAGCCAAACTTGGCCAAGGTGGGCAACCAGCAGCACGCATGTTACAGCCAGGGACAGCTGGGTCTGTATCCTTCCTCTGCTACCCACTTCGTTCAGGTTACTAAGCCACTCAAGCCTCTGACACTTCATCTGTGAAATGGGGGTGACAGTTTCTAGTTTATGGAGTTATTGGGAGGTGTCAATGAGATACCCTATGAAAAATGCCTGACAGAGCATAGGGGCTCCCCACTTATTAAGCAACCTTTACCACCAACCCACTGACAGCTACACCCATGCCCATCAGGGAGTGAGGCTGAGAATACCAGTATATGTATATTCGCAATAGGAAGTGAGATAGAGAAACAGTAGTTGCATTGGAGTTGCAAGGGCAGGACTGATGGAGTCTGCTTGGGAGAGGGAACAAGTCTGAGAACATGACTATTGACCAGCGTATTTCAAGTATTCACTATGTGTCAGGCTTTAACACTTTACTCACAGCCTCATCTGATCCTCAGAGGAGTCCCATAGGGTCAGTACTTAGAGCAAACAGGCTTCACGGGGTCCAGGAGACCAGGGGTCTCTATGATCCCTGCCTCCTGGTATTCATAACCTTGAGTAAGGGTAGGACCTACCTCTCACCAATAGAATACGGCAAAGGTGACACACGTATGTGATTCCACGTATGTATCACATTATATGAGAGTGTGATGCCCCTTGTCTTCCTGGCCCACTCCATTCCCACCCCAAGTGTTGGTTCCTTGGAAAGCACTGGGGAAGCTGGAATTGTTGTGGAAATAAGGCTCAGACCTCCACAGAAGCTGCCTAGTGAGTTCTTCAAAACTGGTTTTCTTACCTGCCACTTACAATGCATCAGGACTGCCCAGAGATCATTTTCACATCTCCCCAGGGGAATGGCATCATCTCAATACTAATTTTCACTTGAACTACAAGAATCATGCTTGTGGTTTTCAAAAGGAAAAGGCTCCTATTCATGGTGCATTTAGAAGCAGCCCAGGGTGCTTACAGAACGGACCCGCTTCTTGCTATGTTCTTGAGCGTCTGTGGCCTCTTGACAAAGTGGAACCAGTAAGACGACCAGGCCAAGTGAGCACTCTGGGCCTCATGGCCAACGATGGGCTGGCCAGGTGGCCACGTGCCCTCCCATGGCCTTGTTTTTGTCGGCTTTATCTGATCCTGATCTCAGATGCTGATAAGGCACTGGCTTATTTTCTAAGGAGAAGGAGCTTGATTTGTGCAGGATGCACCTTCACCAGATACCTCTAGGGGCAGGAGTCCACGGAGTTTACAGCGCCCCCCTCCCCCCGCCCCCCATGCCTCTAAGCTCTAAGCTCAAAGAAGGGTCCCTGACACAGTCTTGTTAAAGGAATGGCCACGGGGTGGGAGAGACCAGGGTTGTGCATGCCAGCTCAGGATGTGGGGCAGGGCGGTTGGCAGGGGGTGCGGGGATGCGGGGGGTTGCCAGGAGCAAAGGAGGGGAATCACCTGCTCCTGATTGGCAGGGGTGCTCAGAGAGGAGGCTGCAGAGGAACTAGGATCACTGGAAGGGAGGTGGAATCGATCTTAGGAGCCAGATTCCTTGCAGAAGCCTGGGGTGAAGCCTGGGCAGCTCTATCCCTGTGAGCCGCCATTTTGCCCCCAGCAGCTCACAGTCCAGCCCCTGCCCCTCCAGGAGACCCAGGCCAGGTTTCTAATCCCACTGTTCTTTGGCCTTGCCCCTGTTGCAGGTTGCTTGTTTTTCCCCCTCCTCCCCCTCCTCCCCCTCCTTCCCCTCCTTCCCCTCCTCTCCCCTCCCCCAACTTGTTCTCCCCTTCCCTCCCCCCTCCTCCCCTGCACCCTCCCCCTCCCTCCCCCCTCCGCCCTCCCCCTCCCTCCCCCCTCCGCCCTCCCCCCCGCCCTCCCCCTCCCTCCCCCCTCCGCCCTCCCTTCCCCTCCCTCCCCCCTCCGCCCTCCCTTCCCCTCCCTCCCCCCTCCGCCCTCCCGTCCCCTCCCTCCCCCCTCCGCCCTTCCCCCT
>CAUYQU010047425.1:0-12721 GCA_963574635.1 Cheracebus regulus | reverse complement strand
GTGAGACTCCATCTCAAAAAGAAAAAAAAGTGTTACTTGGCCTTTTCTATGGGTGCCTATATCCCCTCTGAGTAACACATCAGAATCCCTTGTTACAGAATTGACTAATTACCAAGATAATTATGAGAGCTTTGAAGCTAATTCTGGTGATTAAGCACAGGAAAGAATTTCTTTCCTCACCTCTCTATCAACATTTCAAATGGGATGATTATTTTTTCTGGGATAAGGGGGTGTCCTGAGTATTGTAAGGTGTCTAGCAGCATCCCTGGCCACTATTCACCAGATGCCATAGCACCTCCCCAGTTGTGACAACCAAAAATGTCTCTAGACATTGCCAGATGTCCCCTGAAGGGCAAAACTGCTGCTAGTTGAGAGGCACTGGAATGGAGCAAGGCTAATAAAAATGTAGACTGAAGGTTAAACCCATGACATAAAATGCTGCATATGAGATGAGTGCGTTTGTCCCCTGGAACTGAGGGTGACGAAAGAAGAGTCAATCCCCCAAATCAAGCATGAGTGGAAGATTGAAAAAGAAGCTGTGGTTTGGGAAAGGCATCTACTAGGGCTCATTTTAGATCCAAGTCTGTGGTAACTTTGTGATTCTTTGTAAATCTATGCTTGGTTCTTTGGGTACCAAACTCTCTCTAGAACCATACTCTCAAGAAGGCTGAGTGTGTTTGCCTGTGAAAGCCCAACTAACAGGTTTTCCTTATTTCTTTTTTCCTTGTCTCACTAGGCTCATTCCTATATTCATCCTCACTGCTTAATGAGAAATGGAGGTAGAAAGTGTGATCTGGCGAAGGCAACTATTTTGCCCTAAAATGGTAGTCATTTTTCCCCTTGAAGAAGAGGCCTGAGGCCAAACAGTTTCCCTGGAGTAATCACTGTTTTTTTTTTTTTTTTTTTTAGCTCAGAAATATAATCTAAACGGGCAAGGAATCAAGAGTAAACTTCCATGGGAATTGTAGAGCCCAGATCTCTATACATGCCTCTGTTAGAAAACGGACGTCAGAGAATATTCACTACTTCCTCCGTAAGTAGGCTGCCATTTTCGCATTGCATCACAACTCTAAGATGAGAGATTACTTTGACTCCCAAGCTTTGTTTTCCAGTTCAGCTTCATGCATACCAGCTAATTAGGCAACATGGCAACAGGGTGGAGTGATACTTGTATTCTAGATGTCTCCACACCCACAGTGGATTTGGCTGGTGCCACTGCCAGGCACCCTCAGAGCAGTGGCATCTTACAATGCAGCCACACCCAGGCAATACAACAAATTGTATTTTTAAAAGATTCATGTTAATTAAAAATTGTATATTATCAATTAATCTATGGGCAAAAAAGAAAAATTTCGGATCGTTCTTCCCTCTTCTCATCCTCTATCTTTTTTGAGATTTAGAGATATAATAAGTTAGCCATGTAGGTGAGTATACCTGATGAAGGCAGGAGTTGAGGCAGCTTGATCTACACGATGCCAATTTGTACTAACCCAGGCTTTTGGAATATCAGGAATAGAGGCTAGCTTTTGCTTGGCACCTTATAGTTTGTTCATTTACAATTTGTTTTGTTTTGTTTTTGACATGGAGTTTCCCTCTTGTTGCCTACGCTAGAGTGCAATGGCACGATCTTGGCTCACTGCAACCTCCACCTCCCGAGTTCAAGCAATTCTCCTGCCTCAGCCTCTCGAGTAGCTGAGATTACAGGCATGTCCCCCTATACCCGACTAATTTTGTAGTTTTAATAGAGACAGGGTTTCTCCATCTTGGTTAGCTGGTCTTGAATCCTGACCTCAAATGATCTGCCCGCCTCAGCCTCCCAAAGTGCTGGGATTAAAGGCGTGAGCCACCGCACCCGGCCTCATTTACAGTTTAATTACATTTTCATGGCAAAACTTATATATAGGTGGTACTATTATTTATATTTTATAAATAAGAAAAGTGGGCTCAGATATAAATAAAAGTATCAAAAATCACACACAAGTTGAGGGGCCCAGTTTTGGCCTCAACTCTCACTCTTTTGTCACTCTTTCCATAGCTATTTTGTATGTAACTTAATGGTGGAAGGTTCTGGTCTAAGATGTCATCAATTAATTCAGTATATATTGAGTACTATTATGTTCCAGGTACTGCTGCCCACAGAGGCAATGTTTTTATTACATTGGCTGATATACTTGACAAGTATGGTTTAATTTGTCTATCTTTTTCTCGTCTCCTTGTTTCATTTCCCAGTGTGCCTCGCCTCATGAGTAATTTAGGAATGTAATCTGTACTCACAGTCTTGTTTTACCTAAATGTGAGGGCTGGAATTAAGACACAGACTTCCTAACTCTGTAACAAATATTATTTTGAACACAATCATGACCTTGCTAGAAAGTTAGAGAAATAAGAGGGATAGATAACAGCATGAAAGGACATATTTTTTTCAATAAGACATTTCTTCTCTTTAAATGTTTGAACATTTAAGAACTTAAAATGAGCTGTTTGATTTTCTGAACTATTTGAAAAGGTGTCATTTTTTCATGACTCAAGTGACCTGTCAATCCCTCTAGCCATGTGTGGCTATTGTTCATTGACGGTGAACCAATTCCTTCCAAGGATGTCACCATTTGTAGTAAAATAAACCGTCCAAAAGAAGGGGCACTAACAAGTAAATGACTTCTCTACCCTGGGGGCCACTAATTTGTGCCCTTAAAATTAGGCACCTTTTTTGGCACTTCCCACAAAATATTCAGCACTTCAAGAAACCTAGAGGTGAATTGCCCCACTATGCTCTCTAGTTGAATGTAACCAATAGGCTAACAATTAAGAGACTTGTAATAATAGCTAACATTGAGCATTCCCCATGTGCCACATACCATCTAAAGGCATTATAACATGAATGAATGAACTTAATCCTCATGGCAATCATGATTGCGCCTCTCAGTTTAAAGGTGAAGAAATTGAGATAGAGGATTCAGGCAAATTGCCCATCCTTACCCAGCAAGGAAAGCACCATTTGACCCTGGTAGCATTGCTCCAAAGCCAAACATTCAGCTTCTGAATTATCCTTCCTTCTCAAGAAGGCTTGGTTATGTACAGCTTGCCTGTTACCAATAATAAGAGTTGCTTCAGTTCTATAATGTAATCATCTGAATCTGCTCAACAGTCCTATCAAGTGGATGGTATTCAAGGTGATTTGCCTGAGGTCAAAGTTTTTAGCACTTCACACATTTCCAAAATGTCATTGGCCTATGTATGGTGCAGACTGGAGAAGTGATCTCTGTTGATGCACTGTCTGGGTGAGTTTGGAGAAGATGGTCCAGGAAAATCCTGAAATACAGTCATTCCTCAGAATAGGTCAGGATTGATTTCCAGGACCCCCATACATACTAAAATCTGCAGACTCTCAAGTCCTATAGCTATCCTACTGAATTTGATGTGTTAAGTCAGTCCTTGGTATAGGACAATTTTGCATCCTTCAAATACTGTATTTTCAGACATGCCTTTCAACGAAAAACTTTGTGTATATATGGACTTGCGCAGTTCAAACCCAGGTTGCTCACAAGTCAAGTGTACTTTACTTTGGAATTATGGTGTGGGAGTTTTCAAAGGATAACTATCACCCTTACTCCCCGTCAAAATAAATCATGACGTTTGTGGCTGAATCATATCAGGGAAAGGTGGCATTGAGGGTGTAGGCTGCTTATTTTTAGGCTTCAGATAATGAGGAAATGCACTCTATTTTTCTTAGTTATCCTATTCTCATCTGTAAACTAAAGGAAGGAGGTGTGCTATATGAATTTCAATATTCTATCCAGCCTAAAAAACATATATGTTCACTTAGTTAAAAGCAACATTTTTCTTCTTAAAAATAGTACCCAATTTGTGCAAAAAATTTAGCAGACAAGAAAAGTACGAAGAGAAACATAAAACGTCATAAGTAATTCTACCCATCAGAGATAACAAATGTTACGATTTTTTTGAAAATCCGTTTCTGTCTCCCTTAATACACACCTATATAATGCTTTGAAATAGTATGAAGTGAATATGAATATTTTTCTAAAGTTAGGTTTACTGAGATACATTTTATAAAAGCAAAATTCACAATTTTGGTGTGCAGTTACATGAGTTTTGGTAAGCATAATCACTTATGCAACCACCAGCACAATAAACATATAGTTTCATCACCCCAAAAGCTCCCATGTGTACCTTTGTAGTCAGTCCCCTCCCCTGATCTCCAGCCAATGTGATTGTTCTGATTTATGCCCTTAAAATTTTGTCCATTTAAAAATGTCCTATAAACAGAATCCTGAAGTATGTAACATTTTGTGTCAGGCTTCTTTTACTTAGAATAATTCTTTTGAAGTTCATCTATGTTGCAACAGATATAGTATTTCCTTTTTTAAAATTCTTGAGTAGAAATTCATTGCATAGGTGTGCCAGTTGGTTGACCTGTTCATCAGTTGATGTATATTTGTCTTGTTTACAGTGTTTAGTGATTATGCTCCAGATCATTATAAATATTCTCTTATGGGTTTTGTATGGACATATGTTTTAATTTCTCTTGAATAAGTAACTAGGAGTTAGGTTGCTAGGTCACATAGTAAGCGTATATAGGATTTAAAAATCTTCTTTTATAAAAACTTGTTTAAAAAATGTAGATATAGAGGAATTTGAAAGATGGTGTAGAAATGTTCTGTGTACTCTTTACCCAGTTTCCTCCACCAGTTAAGTTTTTTTCTTTAGATTCCTTTATTTATAATACATTTCATTCACGAAATGTATGGGTGTTAACTACAGCAGTTACAGTGATATTATTCATACTACGCAGAAGAAACATTGTGTCATTAATTGATAACATCAAAGCCTCATTCACCTACACTGAATTCCTGAATCTTTCATGCCAATGGCCTAAAATGCTAAAAATGTAGACTACTACAAATTAAAAATAAATACCTTGATAGGCACAAATGACCAAAGTAAAACTAAGATTTATAGAGAGTCAATTAATTAAAAATCTTCCAAAATGAGAAGCCCAGAGCCACGTGGCTTAACTGACAAATTCTATTAAACATTTAGTGAACGATTAATGCCAACTCTTCACAAACCCTTCCAGAAAATAAAGGAACACTATTGGGAACACTTACCAATTAATTCTGTGAGGCTGGTATTACACTAATACTAAAGCCAGACAAAAGCATCACAAGTAAACAAGTATAGGTAAATATCCCTGATAAATACACACAGAGAAATCCTTAAAAATACTGGTGAAATGAGTCTAGCAACATATAAAAATGACTGTACACCATGACCAAAAAGGATTATTTCATGAATGCAATGTTGACTTAACCTTCAAAAACCAATCAATGCAATACACAAAAATAATAGGATAAAGAACAACAACAATAACAAGAAGATCTCTTCAATAGACACAAAGAGTGTTTGACCAATCCAACACCCATTCATGATTAATTTCTCTGGAAATTAGGAATACAAGGAAACGTCTTACATCTGTTAAAGGGAGTTTATGAAAAACCTATAGCTAACACTATAACGGTGTAATACTGGACATATTGTCTTGACATTTGAGAACAAGACAATAATTTCTCCTCAATTATTATTTATCACAGAACTAGAAATTTTTTTGAAATTATATAAGAAAGATAAACAAAATCCTCCACATTGGAAAGAAGAGGTTAGTATTGTTTTTTATTGCACATGACGTATAAAAGTTTATAAGAAATTCACTAAAACCCACTAGAACCCGGAAATGAGTATAACAGCATCACAAGATATAAGGCTGATATACAGAATTCAGTTGTACCTTTATACATTAACGACAAGCAAATCTGAAAATGACATTATGAAAACAATTTTATTTGAAATAGTTAAAGAAAAACTGAGTAAATAGACATGAATGTTTAGTTTATATTATTTCATTGTCAAGTGTATCAGTTTAAACTCAATAGAATAAATATATATATATTATTAGTAATAAATAGGGGTTAACAGAAAACTCATGAATAAAATATAACTAATTTTATATCTTCCAATGTATCCCATTCTATTTTTTTCAATGTCACATCTACTATAATTCAAATAAAATTTGTCTCATAATTCTATAATGGATCTCAAGATAAAATCATATTTGCTAAATATACAAGATGAATTACAAACTCACCAAGGAGTTCTTTGCTTAAAATGAGAATTCAGAGAGCATGAAGTTTCACAAGGAAAAGTAAAGGTTTCTTAATGGATTGTGAATGACAATAGTAAAGAATAATGAGTCCTGTTTTTATCCATTGACACATATATTTGTACATCAGCACAAATTGCATCTAATTTTGGACTTTGATTCATATGAATCAGCAGTAAGTTTATATTTATGAGAACTGTTCATTCACTGCAGATGATTTTGTCTCCTGGCAGGTGCCATAATTTTTTCTTTCATAGTCTACTCCAAAAATTATGTATGCTGGTAAAATTCAGTGAAGTGGAGCCCCCAGTCCACCCACTCCCTACTCCTGCCAGCAGCTGGTGCCCACCTTGAACATGATAAGGTAGGGCATCCCATCAGGGCCCACCTTGGTGCTGTTCAGCTCCACATGCTAAGTCACTCTACAGCTTTCAGTGGAACTCCATCTTGTTGCCCAGCACTGCTGTCTAGCTGGTCGTGGTTGAAGGGCATCACAGTCTCCATGACCAGGTTCTATTGCTGGTGTGGCAGCATCATGTGATGCTCTTCCTGGAACTCCTTGCAGTTCTCCAGACAGGAGATGGAATGACCAAGGTGGCCAGGCAGTGGAAGCAAATGGATTGGTGGCCGACAAAACCAGCAATTTCATGTTCATTCACTATGGCTGAGCTCAGTAAGGGGCCTCTGTGTCTTCAGCCTCATCCTCCCATTCTTCTCACCTCTGGAGGATGAAGCATGATTTTCTGACTTTGGGTATGTTCTAGCATCCTGCCTACAGATGTCCAAGCACCTGCAGGTCTCAGGGCAACAGAGGCTGTGGCAGAGCCACATAAGCCCTCTCAGAGTGAAGATAGAGCAATGGTGTCACTTTAGAGCCAAGCAAGCAAGTCAGAGAGCCAAGAGTGATATCTTAATTAATTATAGTCCAGTATTAAAACTAAGAATTTGACTTTGGTAGAAGGTTTGTGTGTATTCAACATCATTTTATTGTATAAATACATAGAATTACTCCTTCAATCAAGTTGATAGAGTTCGGATGTTTGTCCCCTCCAAATCTTATGTTGAAAGATAATACCTAAAGTTGGAGGTGGGGTCTGACAGGAGGTAATTGAGTCATGGAGGAGGATCCCTCCTGAATGGCTTGGTACTGTCCTGCGGTAATGAATTCTCATTCAGTTCGTGTGAGATCTGGTTGTTTAAAAGAGTGTGACACCTCTCCCTGGCCTTCTTGTTCCGTTTCTCTTTCTCATTCTCTTGCCGTGTTATACACCTGCTCCTCCTTTGCCTTTTACCATGACTGGAAGCTTCCTGAGGCCCTCACCAGAAGCAGATGCCATCCTTATGCTTTCTATACAGCCTGCAGAACCATGAGCCAAAATAAAACCTCTTCTCTTTAGAAATTACCCAGCTTCAGGTATTTCTTTGTGGCAATTCAAGAACAGACTAACACACAAGTTATTTTCCATCACCACAAAGATCTTTCTCATTCTATCCCTATATGGTCATCTACACCCCTCTCTCCACCACCATCCTCAACCCCTGAAAACCACTAATTTGTTTTTCATGTTTATAATTTTGTTACTTTGAGAATGTTATATAAATTGAATAAATCATGTGACCTTTGGAGATGAGCTGGTAAAACTTAGCATAATGCCCTTGAGATCCACCCAAGTTGTCTCATGTATACACAATTCATTCCTTTGTGTTGCTGAATAAGATTCCACTATGCAGTGAGACATTTTGATTGTTTCCAACTTTTAGCTATATTAAATAAAGCTACTATGAACAATTGTGTACAGGTTTTTGTGTGAATATAAGTTTTTTCGTTTTTCTGGGATAAATACCTAGGAGTACAATCACTGAGTGGTATGATAACTGTATGTTTAGTTTTTTAACCAAGTGCCTACCTATTTTACAGAGTGGCTGCAATATCTTACATTCCCATCAGCAATGGATGAGAGATTTGGTTTCTCCAAATTCTTGCCAGGATTTAATGTGGTCATTATTTTTTATTTTAACCATTCTGACATGCTACATTTTAGGAATCATTTTCCACCATTTCCTTTCTCATATACCTATTGCAGTTGAAAGATTCTACATATTCTCTCATGGAGGCTCCACATCATTTTGTTCTTGGGTCTATGGTTATGTTGTTCTTCTGCTGAAATATCACCACATTCCTATCCCTCCATGTTCAAACAGCCTCAAGCCACATATTTCTGAAAAGTAACTGCTAATCTCTCATGTAAAATTATCTTTCCTGGATACTTCATCTGTACTTCTTTTATGACATTATTATCTTCTATTGAATCATTTGTTTTCTGATACAAATATTAACATCTATACTCAGTTGCTAGATTCTATATGGTGGAGTAGCCTTTTTACTTTAGTCTTTCTCTTTTTAACTTCCATATCCAGGATTTTCAAGCTTTCAGTTAATTAAATTCAATATGATGCCTACTACAAATTGATTTTGATTTAAATTTTTTATTTAGCATTAATCTTTGCCAATTAGGGTACAAGAGAAAAATTCTTAGTTTCAAATCTCTGCACAGAACATTTTTTTAACCCTGTACCATCTTCATCTTTACTTCTTCTGGTTAATTTCTATATAACATTCAAATTGTATAGTTTAGGCCGGGTGTGATAGCTCACACTTGTAATCCCAGCACTTTGGGAGGCTGAGGTGGGTGGATTGCTTTAAGGCCAGGAGTTTGAGACCAGCCTGGTCAATATGGTGAAACACTGTCTCTACTAAAAAAAAAAAACATAGATGTGCGGTGTTAATTCTGAGGCCTCTGTTCTGTTCCATTGGTCTATATATCTGTTATGGGACCAGTACCATGCTGTTTTGGATACTGTAGCCTTGTAGTATACTACAAGTCAGGTAGTGTGAAGCCTTCAGTTTTGTTCATTTGCTTAGGATTGTCTTGGCTATACGGGCTCTTTTTTGGTTCCCTATAAAATTTAAAGTAGTTTTTTCTAGTTATGAGAACAAATTAAATGGTAGCTTCATGGGGACAGCACTGAACCTGTCAATTAGTTTGGGCAGTATGGCCATTTTCACAATATTGATTCTTCCTAACCATGAGCATGGAATGTTTTTCCATCTGTTTGTGTTCTCTCTTGTTTCCTTGAGCAGTGGTTTGTAGTTCTCCTTAAAGAGTTACATCCTTTGTTAGTTGTATTTCTAGGTAGTTTACTCTCTTTGTAGCAATTGTAAATGGGAGTTCACTCATGACTTGGCTCTCTTTTTTTTTGTCATTGATGTATAGGAATGCTTGCAATTTTTGGACATTGATTTTGTATCCTGAGACTTTACTGAAGTTGCTTATAATCTTAAGGAGATTTTAGGTTGACATGATGGGGTCTTCTAAATGTACAATCATGTCACCTGCAAATAGAGACAATCTGACTTCCTCCTTTCCTAACTGAACATGCTTTATTTCTTTTTCTTCCCTGATTGCTCTTGCTAGAACTTCCAATACTATGTTAAATAGGAGTGGTGAGAGATGGCACCCTTGTCCAGTGCTAGTTTTGGGGATTAGGGAGAGATAACATTAGGAGAAATACCTAATGTAGATGAAGAGGTATGGAGGTAGCAAACCACCATGGCATGTGTATACCTATGTAACAATCCTGCAAGATCTGCACATGTACCCCAGAACATAAAGTATAATTTAAAAAGAAAATTCTGTTTGATTTTTTAAAATATTTTATTCTTTGTTAATTTTTTATGTAAATTTCTGAATTAATTCTCTGTGTCTTCTGTAAGTTTGTTTAGTTCCTTGTAACAACTATTTTGAATTCTTTGTTTGAAATATCACACATCTCCACCAATTTATCACAAGATCTTATTGTGTCCCTTTGGTGAGGTCACATTTCTTTCAATGTTGATTCTGTGGAAGCTTGATGATGTCTACTTTTTGAGGGATTCAATTTTTACTTTATTCTTTCCAGTCTGGCTTTGTTTGTGTCTGTCCTTCTTCAGAGGACCTTCCAGAGATCCTAAGCCAACTGGCTTTTTGTGTCCTGAGTCTGTGATCACCTCAACCATGTCAGAAGAAGAGGAGGCTTTAAGCCCAGATTGGCCATGAATCTTATTAGGGCTCTAAGTTTATGTGCCTTCTCAGTGCTGATGGATGTGGGGAAGATCCAGTGAGGATCATGGGATTGTGTGGAAATGCTGTTCAGAGGCTTGAATCCTGAAGACTGTCCCAGTGGCTCAGATGAGTATGCATCTCAAAAGGTCTCTGCACAGGTGTGATGGGTCCATGACTTCAAGGAGAGGAGCTAGAACTGAGACTGGGCCCTTTCAGCATTTGCTAGGGGAGGGAGGCTGGTGGGACTGCATCATTGGCTTAGATTGGCATGTGTCACACAACAGGTCCCTGTAAAAGTGTGGTAGTTCTGGATGGGCGTGGTGGCTCACGCCTCTAATCCCAGCACTTTAGGGGGCCGAGGAGGGTGGATCACCTGAGGTCAGGAATTTGAGACCAGCCTGGCCAACATGGTGAAACCCTATCTCTTCTAAAAATACAAAAATCAGCCAGGTGTAGTGGCACATTCCTGTAATCCCAGATACTTGGGAGGCTGAGGCAGAAGTACTGGCTTGAACCTGGGGAGCAGAGGTTGCAGTGAGTCAATCCAGCCTGGGCAATAGAGTGAGACTCTATACCCCACACCCCCCACCAAAAAAAAGTGTGGTAGTTCTTTGACTAAAACAGGAGGAGTCAGAGCTAAGACTGGGCCTTCTTGGGATATGCTTTATGATGGAAGCTGGCGTGCCTGTCGTATTAGCTCAGATGCGTGCACATTTGCCAGTCATTCTTTGCAAAGACAGGATAGTTTCCAACTGCAGCAGGAGAAGCTGGAGTTTAGACTTGAATCCAAATGGAACCAAGTATTGAGACCTACTGTGGGAACAGGGGTTGAAGAGCCTGGTCCCCACTCAGGGGTGCACATTACCAAGCAAGTTTCTTCAGTGATGGGATAGTTTCCTTACTACACTAGGAGGATTTGAAGCTGAGCCCCTTTGGGACCTGTTGTGGGGCAGAGATCATCAATCCTGTTAGACAGGCTTGGATTCCCAGGCTGTAAGATACTGGCGAGTCTCCCTATTGATTCTTATTTATGCTGCTCTGACCTGGGATCTAAGCTGAGGAAAGCTGGAGCAGTGCCTCAAAGCAATGTTCAGATTCTCTGCTGGATTATTGTCAGCAGGCAGGTGAACATTTCTGCCAAGGCACTACTATACGCAATTCCTTCTGGACTCCTTGGCAGATAGTTTTGTTTGCAGGCTCAAGGCCAAACTGGGCTATGACCAAGTCCCTTGGGAAACTGGGCCATTTCCAACCTTAAACCCAGAAGTAAGCTTGGTGGGGTAGATCAGCCAACTGGTTGTCAGTCTTCACTCTCAAAAAGATGCTCCTAGGTCTTGGGTACTACGAGGGTTTCACAAGCCTCTCTCCAAATTCTGGGTTTCCCATAGAAATATTTTTGACTGTGAATGCATGCAATATTCTTGTTGTGGGGAGATATGAGAGGGTTAACTTCTAATTTAACAACATGGTGACATTATTCTCTTTATTATTCAATTATTTTTAATATAGGAGTGCAAATAGATAAATGATAAATAGATAAATTTACAGACTGATCAATAGATACATATATACATATCTGCTCATTATCTATCTGCCCGACACACGTTCACAAATACAAATCTTGTGCTAATTCCATTGCAGAGGCATATACACACTTTTATCTACCTTATTTTAAAATTTAAAATATGTATCCTAGTGATCACTCGAATAGTAACATATATATATTTGAGATGTTTAGCTCCAATTATGTAACATATTTTATTATATGGATTTTATACAAAATACTTGTTAGTATATACTAGATATTTAAGAACGTTTTATTTTTAATTGTTAACTCTACATTAATATCTTTTTATTATATATCTAGTATGTTTTACGGCTCTTAAGTGGCTAATATGGCCAACACTGAAATTTCCTAGTTACCACCTATTGTCCCAGCACTTGCTCCCATTCAGCATTTAAATTGAAAGTATAACCCTTTTCCTGCTACCAGTAAATACTGGTATGTCAATTTGTTATTTTATACTTTTCATTATACACTCCCATTTATACCCAATTTTAATGGTTTATCTATGTATACATTATTAAGCAAAATAGTCATTATATTTTATTCTGTGATGTGTTTTGGATTTCTGTCTCTTCCTAAATCTCATGTTGAATTATAATCCCCAGTGTTGGAGGAGGGGCCTGGTGGGAGGTGATTGGATCATCGGGGCAGATTTTTCCCTTGCTTTTCTTATGATAGTGAGTTATCACAAGATCTGGTTGTTTAAAAATGTGTAGCACCTCTGCTTTCTATGTCTTCCTCCTGTTCCAGCCATGTAGAACATGCCTGCTTCCCCTTTGCCTCCCACCATGATTGTAATTTTCCTGAGGCCCCTCTAGCCATGCTTCTTGTGCAGCCTGCAGAACCATGAGCCAGTTAAAGCTTTTTCCTTTATAA